>JAGFPH010003199.1:11688-61845 GCA_018207615.1 Philaenus spumarius | reverse complement strand
ACAAGGAGACCTTCACTCAAAATTCAATAGCATTTTAGCATGATAACGCATTAGCACAGATAGCACGGTCTGGGGTCTGCTAAACCAGTGTTAACGACGTAAGACTCTTGGGGAAGGTAATTTGAGATTTTCATCTTAAATCTTCCTTTAGAAAATAACACTTTAGCATATTAGCACAAGGAGACCTTCACTCAAAATTCAATAGCAGTTTAGCATGATAACGCATTAGCACAGATTCCATGATTCCCCCTTTATACTTCTTTAAAGCTATGAGATACAGTAGAGAGTCGAAAATCAGAACTAATTGGGACCGGGGGGGTTGGATTATCGATTTGTTCTGATTTTTGAAAATAACCAAGAAAATTCCATTAGGCTAAACTATAAACCCTTTAATCGATTAAACAGTACAAGCAGTAATGTAAATTACAATACAGTATGTAAGACTACTTACACATTATGATTTAGAAGAACCTGCACGTACAGTTGGGCTAATATGATTACACTTGTAACTCTCAATTACAGTACAGTACATAATTAAAAGTTGACTTGTACATTATAGTTAACACAAACGAAAAATAAACAAAAATACTGTATGGTACACTACTGTATGTACGATCCACTGTTATAATGATTACACAAAAAGAAATGAATGAACTTTCTGTATGAAAAAAACAGGGACTTTACACAAAGAAAATTGAAATAACTTTTCTGTACTAAAACACTATAACAGCTAACAATAGACAAGCCAAGGTCATTGCCCCGCCTCGGTCAACCCTCAGGCAAACACGCTGTTTGTTTATTACTAGCGCTAAAGCAGCTTATTAGCGTGACATACTGACAGCCAGTCTGTGAGGGCGTGTGAGAGCAGGTATATTAAGAAGTGTTTAAAAAGAGATAATAATGTCAAACTGTGATGAAGTTTTTTGTGAAATTTTTAATGGCGCAATTCGAATTTGCGAAAACAAAATTTTTGCAGGGGCTGCCTCGGAACGCATTTGGATTATTGATGTTCGGATTATCGACGCTCTACTGTATTTAAATTTTTGAAGCAAATTTTCTCAGAATTGATAAATGGCTTATGGACCCTTCTTCTGGAAACCTTCTTAGTTACATCTTGGAGTTTGGTAACAAACTAAGTCATATATCTAGAGAAATATAGTAGAACGAACGTAAAATTTTACCATCACTAAACAAATTAGAGTGTTGTGTGCATGCTGGAGATAAGAATAGTGCAATAGTGGGGTTGTGCATTGTCAATCAGGTGTACATAGATTCGATATTAACATCTCGGCTTCTACAGTCCGTTTACAGTTCAGTTGATAGCATGGGCAGGCATTGTGCATGCTAGTGAAATGGAGATCTTACGCTAATAGCCTGCATGAAAACATCAACCTCATAAAACTCATTTAAACTAGTTATTAAGAATATGTTTCCCTTGATATTGTTTTTTTTTTTATATTTTCAACAATAATTTGTATTAATGGAAAAAATAGTTGTTTTGTTTACATTTATTTTAATGGAAAAGCTGTTTTTTTAGGAAAGTAAATGAATATTGTACAGCAATAACTGAATAATATATAAAAACTTTAGGAAAAATCTTTAAATTAAAAATTTGTTATCAAAATTAATTGAAAAAATAATTCGACAAAATTTCCAAAATTAAGTTTATAGGCCTATGTTTTAGGGTTCCAACCAACAATTTGGGAAATAGGTCTATTCACGATGGTGCTGAATAGCTGCAAAATGGTTCGCACGCCATTCCGCATATTGGGATTATCTTCAATACTCAAAGCATTGCGTGCTTCGCACGCCAACCCCCGTATTGGGAGTATCTTCAATACACAAGCATTGCGTGCTTTGCACGCCAACTCCGCGGTGGAATCCACCACATGGCTTTGAACCGGGTACTTCTATGGTATTTTACGTTTTGATCGATTTTGGGGGAACCAAGCGAGCTATAAGATCGCGTAAAAAAACAAAATGTGCAGAATAATATCCTAAATTTATATTTGTGGAAAAAACTAAAAAATAGTTACTTCCGGTCAAAAAACGTGCTTCCGGTTGTTGGATTTTTTGGCTAACGAACTTGTCCGAGCGACGTAGACACCCAACATGTGTATCAAATTTGAACCAAATCGGACTTAAAATGCGACCGCTAGAGTGCGAACACATATATATATATATATGATATTTAATGACACCCCAAAACATGTTCTGGGGACCATGATCGGTGCTCATTTGCTATTCCCGACCTTGGGTCTTACCATAAGGGCCACTGCAATAGCTCATTTTTCCTATGGAAATTCGCTAATAATCACTAACTTTAGTTTACAGAAAACATCAGAGTATTATCTATCTATAGCATAATAGGGTGTACCATCTATTATGACCTAAATTCTGATGTATAGTACTATAGTAATTATTTGGGAGAATATATTTGCTTTCAGAAAACAATTTATTACATTTGAAATAGCACAGCAACATACATTAGAATAAAACTAATGTAGTGTTAGTTAATTTAAACTTCATAATGGGGTTACGGACAATAGTTGGGGTAGAAAGGAAAGCTCTAGGGCTATCTTCAGAATGGCCCGAAAAAATATAAAATTTATTTTCCACCTCTTGCTTAAATGAAAGCGTATCAATGTTTTTCCTAAAACGGTCCGAGGCAGAAAAACATTATTTAGTTTCATGAACAGATAGAAAATGTCAGCAGCTTTTCAAAGAGTTGTCACATGACTGAGTTGTAATGAAATAAAACTTTGAACTTAAATCCTCATAACCTAAAATAAAAAGATTCTGATATTGCTAAACTTATAATATTTTAAGAGTAACTTAGAACAAATAATTGAAATGCTTACATTAAAAAAAAAAAAAAAAAAAACTATGGAAAATAAGTTTTACATTTTTTCTCAACACTGTATATGGAGCCTTAGTTTCGGCACATCCTGTAAGTAGGTAACTGCAATCAAGAGCTTTCTATTTATATATGTTCTTATCAATTTTCTATTCCAATTAGAAGCTGAGAGATACAATGTACACAACACTTTTACCCACTTCTGTAAAAGCTTACATGAAATGATTGTCCTAGTTTTAACAAAGGCCAAATAGAATCCGTTTTCGGATGAGCTTCAAGGAGCACATGCAAAAAATAAAACTGAATTCAATTCCACAGAGCACCTTATAAAATTGAAAACGTACTCAAATTTCAACCTCAAGTCGGAAGTAAAAACTCTAAACCAAATAAGATCCAAAATACACTTTTGAAAATTATGAGATTCACAGAGCTCAAGGATGAGCCAAACGATGTATTTATTAAATTATCAACTCTGCGTCCAGTTAAATATGATGCGTATACAGTAGAACACAGCTAATCGGTCACCAACGGGACCAAGAGTAAGGTCGGATCATCAGAGGAAAAAATTTATTTACATTAAAACGTAACAAAAGAATGTTTCAATCGAAAATACAGAACAAGAATGATGCGAAATACAAGCACTGTACAGTAATTCATGAACCACTATAAATTTAATTAATAATTTGAAATTGATTACCTTCAGTGGTCCTTTTCTAAGGTAATCAATTTCAAATTATTAATTATAACAAGTGATCCAATAGGATTCATAATTAATTTAAATTTAATGCTCTTGTTGTTTTTCAGGTCGAAAATAGTCTGTAATGTTCTTTTACTTAGTAGACGTATCCTTTACACTTAAATTCTTTCCCACACGCAATCTTACGAAGATTTGAGTGTGGGAATGCTCGTATCGACTTTAGACTTCTAGAAAACTCTAGGCCCGGAATTACGTACATGCTAGCGTGTCCGCAAATCCCCACTCCATCCGCAATCTTTACACATAGACTCTTTCCGACAGGAAAGCTCCCAAATGTAAGGCCCGCTATTCTCGATTTAGACGTGTTAACGGTCTTCTAACTCCTATCGCCAATGATAAATCAGCGCGTCACACGACTATATGTACAGTACTTTGATTTTAACTGCTTTAAGGCCTGAGAAATCTAGCCACGAGCTATTCCAATCAGGAAGAGGCAATTTTGTCATGGCAATCTATGCACCCCTTATTGCCAGATTTCTGTTAAATTGTTTTACATTACAAACAGGTAAACTATGATCTGTGTTTGTAATAATTGAACCAAGTGCTTGATGAGAAACACTGAAAACATAAACAATCGCTGCAATGGCGGTATGGTCGGACTAAGCGAGGAGTCGGTTTACCTGAGTTTGGACTAGTGTGGTTCCTACTGTATTTGTTAAAATATGTACCATGGAGTGGATGTTTTATATTTTTTATGCGCCTGACTAGCTACTTTTGTACGGGAGTGAACCTCTGATCCCCACCAGCAAAAAATCATCACACTCTTAGACTGGGTTGCATCAACCAGGATCAAATACCTGGATCAGTAAATCCTGGATCAATTATTTGATCCAGGTATGGTGCAATAGAAACCAAATACAACTTTCCTAGATCCTGGATCAAATACAACTTTGATCCTAGATCAAAACTGATCCTGGTTGGTGTAACTCAGCCTAAGTCTTTTATTTAATTTATATTACATTTGCAACCAAAGAAATATTTTATTTATATACTTTTATTATTGTTGTACGTTTTTGGGTATGAAAAAAACAATATTTTTAAGTTGAATACAATGTAGACTGGTTTCAACTGTTATGACATCTCTAAAACAAAACAAAAAATAATTATTTAAATATAAGTCTTGTTTAGTGTACCTCGTTTTTAAGACGGACTTAAAAGTATAAAATAATTTCTCACAGCCCAGTACAGATAAATATTAAACCTGAACGGTTGGTCGGAGAAAAAAAACATAAACAGTGTAATGTGTAGAAAATTTGATGTGCCTTCATTTTAAATAGGGTAGCTTATTTACAAAAGTTGATAGTTTCCGAGTTGTAAGCGAAAAAGCATCAAAAATAAGATTTTTAACCCTTTGAGTGCCGCAGCGTCTACATAGTAGACAATATAAAATGTGCCAGCGTCTACCCAGTAGACGATCCGTATTTTATACTAATTTCATACTTTATGTTATCATTGTAATCGATTATTCGGTTCACTGTATTCTACATGAGTCAAACTATCGATTGATACTTTTTTTATTTCTTTGACAAAGTGACACAATATGTAGACAGCTGATTGGCGCCAACTGCTGACAGTGTGTTTGTATTGTGTAATCATGGCAAATTTCACTATAACATAATATATTATCTATGATTTTTCATGTTCTTTCTTGTGGTATAACGCAAAAAAATACTTTATACACCAAATTTCACTTCAAACTTGAAATTACAAAACAAATTTCATTTTTGTTTATGCAACATAATTTTGTATGTATTTTAATTTAGAACTACATTTTTACATGTATTTTGTTCTTCAAACTATTACCAACGAAATAAAAAAAAATATCCAAATTGGTTGAATAGTTTTTTTTTATGATTTTTTTCCCCAGACGCTTGCAAAAGTGTTGGTTTTGTTCCGGCACTTTATGCGTATGACTTGGCAAAACGGCCGCGGCACTCAAAGGGTTAATACCATTTTTTGAATTTTGCAAGAAGTTTTTTTTATCAAACTTTAGATTATAATTTAGCACCCCAAAAAACATAGAATGGAAAAAATCAAGACTACTTTACAACTCTCCCGCTAGCAGCCCTTTTGAGCACACATTTACTGTATTTATAGAGATTTGAAACAAAAAATTTTAAATTTATTTTTATTGTGGAACCCTCTATTTTTTTATTGTGGAAAAAAACACGACAAAACATAAGCCATATTATTCAAAAGCAATTTCAGTTAAAAAAATTCATCAAAATCATATAGGCTAAGTTAAATAGTTTTTTATTTAAATCATAATACACACAAAATTACACAAAGTAAGAAAATAGATTGGAAGCAGGCCACAAAAATAAATATTTATATTGTTTAAAATATATTTTAATTTTCTCTAAGTGCTTAAAAGCAAACGACACAAAGTATTCATTATAAAAGTA
The DNA here is from genome assembly GCA_018207615.1 of Philaenus spumarius. NCBI lineage: Eukaryota > Metazoa > Arthropoda > Insecta > Hemiptera > Aphrophoridae > Philaenus > Philaenus spumarius. The sequence continues at coordinate 55,826 of JAGFPH010003199.1, read as the reverse complement.
TAGTACTAACTTCTAAGTACACTAAATAATTGAAATATGTACAATACAAGTTTATATACTTAAATAGCAAGTAAAAATTAGTTACATTATATGGTACAGTATCTTTAGTAATTAATTGTGGAGAGAACTATCAAAGCCAGCAATTTAGAAAGAAATAATTTAATACCTACATTCTTGGATGATCTCAAATATTTCTAAATTTTGTTGATCAACTAATAATGCCAATTCTATGTATACTTTTTTCAATAATATTAAAGTTGCATACTTTTTAAAACTCGACAAAATGTGTTTAATACTAGGCCAAGAATATCTCTGAATGTAAAAAGTTCTGTTTAGTTCAAATATGAAGAAAACCTTAGATTTACAATTCTAAAATGTTTCAAACTCAAAATAAAAGACAGTCATTGGACCATCAGAAAGAATGTTCCGATTAAAAATTTATAATCAACAGATGTTCAATACGTTAAAATGTTTTTATAAGTTTTTTTTTGAAATGTGCACAGTAGAGAAATCGTTAATTAAAATGTTTTGGAATTATTGTATTTTTACAAATCGCACCAGCATTAGATAATTAAATTAATGTGTCAACCTTAGTTTGCAAAAGGTGGGCATACATACTTAAGCTTTATAGTTCTTACTGTAATACGTTTCTCCTAGTAGAACATCAAAACAATAAACAAATATTAAAAAATTTGGGATTATGTGAATTTAAAGAATGAATCCCCGCAGCTTGAAATTAAATCTGCTATCTCTTATATAAAATGCAATGTCCTGACTGATGATCAACGCAGAGCCGATTCTATTAAAGCTAGAGACTTGAAATTTGGAAGGTACATCCGTCCAATAATTTAGAGGCGTACTAAGAAAGAATTTTGCAAAATTTTGAATTTAAAGGGTAGAAAATGCAAAAATTCATCCCTCCCATAAGCAGCCATATAAAAGATGAAACAGCTGATTCGTATTTATTAATGTGTTATTCTGGTTACTATGGTGATAATTCAAAACTCTTTCAAAAAAAGTGTGTTGATTTTATAATAATAGGCCTAACCTAAAATTGTGTTAAACCTTTGGTCCAAATAAGCTGTTTTATTTATAATGTGTAACAATAATATAATGTTAAATTGTAATATTAGATGTTTGAATTATTATATTTCATAGGTTTTAAAGGCCTAACCTAAAATTGTATTAAACTTTTGATTCAAATCAGTTGTTTTATTAATTATGTGTATCAATCATTAGGCCTATGTTGAATTACACGGGATACGAATTACAGGATGTTGAATTACACGGGATACGAATTACAGGCTTTAAAAGTTTCAAATTAAGCAATAGCGAAGCATTGCCGGGTCCACTAGTTTTTTTATGTTTTTAGGGAGTTTGTTTAGAAATATTTACTTATGGAAAATTCCACACTACAGTAGATTCACGCTATTCCAAAAAATACTGATTTTTTAATCAAAAACAGGAGAAATTAAAAAGACGTTAGTGAAAAAACGTACATTTATTTTTATACAAATAAGTTAGACATACATAAAGCCTTAAGCTTGATGAAAATGCCTGAAATCAAATTGGAATGAAAGCTGGGTTTTTCCCTTCACGCTTTCCCTCCGTTTACCGGGAAGGAAGCTACTGCAACAAACGTCTGATGAAACGGATACCGGGTCCTTCAGAAAGAAGGAAAGATTAGAACAGCTAGGCACTAGTAGTGTTGTTGCCACTTGCTTTCATCAGTTTTTCTCCTTTGTTTTCTCGAAGGAATTTGTTTTTCTCAATATTTTTTCAAGATAACGCGGTACTAACGGACAGACTGCGGGATGATAAAACGGACAGTTCAAACAACCTCTTTCCTTCCATTTTTAGAAGAAAACGTAATCGTAAAGCAACCGAAGGAAATAACCCCGGACGATGTAAACCTACGCTATTACTAATAGAGCGAGGTCTAGAGCATTTTTCGCGTGTGATAGGAGTTCAGTCGCTCTTTGCTTTCCTCCGAGTCGATCAACGCTGTATAGACACTAGTAGATGTCCCTGCACTTAATTTACGATTTAACAAGTCAACAAGTTGATATTATTCATGAAATCCGCCTATTCCGAATTACCGCGAAACCGAACAGTGTTCGTTCCCAATTAGTTCGAAATGTGCTCAACTGTATTTGAATTAAAAGGCTAAACAATTATGTACAAATATCAAAGTAATAACTTTTTATATACCCTGCCTTTTATTGTACAATTTCGGTAGTAAAACATATTTTTTATTTAAATACAGTAGATCTTTGGTTGTGTAAGGTGTTCTATATGCAAAATATTTTGTTCTTCGTCTCTTATATATTAATGAATGCAAATTAAGCAGCACAAACTTAATCTATACTGATACAATTTTACCAATACAGTGTCATCGAAGCCATTGTTACCATCTGAGCTTCTAATCATCTGAAATCAACTAAATTAACCAGGTTTCTACTGTATTACAATGAAAATTCAATGAGCCTTATGAATAAAAAGAAGTAAAACCTTTTATTTGCAGGTTTTAAAGCAAATCCTTCTACTTATATGATTAAAAATATATAGCAATACCTTTTACTTTGAGGTAAGAGCAAATCCTTGTTTGGTTGATCCATATACTTCAAAAGTAGCAGATGGATATGAATAAAACTGATCTGTTACTTCAAATGTAAAGCAAATCCTTCAGAACTGATGCATCTAGTCAGTCGCCAAATTATCAGCGAAGTAAAAACGTTGAAAAATTGAATAACTTTAAAAATATTTAACCGATTTTAATAAAATTCGAACCACATATAGAAAACATACCAATAATAATAATATAAATAAATCAGATTGTTACAAAATTTTTTAATTTCTTTACTGATTAGGCCTATAAAAACCACTTTCCGATATATTTATTCGGTGAAAAATTATTTGTTCATGTCTTCAGTAAAAATTGAATAACTTTAAAAATATTTAGCCGTTTTTAATAAAATTTGAACCACGTTTAGAAAACATACCTACAGTAACAATTTAAAAAAAAATCAGATAGTTACAACAAATTTTAATACCTTTACTGATTAGGCCTATACAAATTACTATGTCAAATTCCACAAACGGTGAACAATGTTTTTTTTTATTTTGTATTATTTGACATTTATTTTAATTATGTATTGGGTTGTGAATATAATAAGTTATAGAGAATTTTATTGTGAATCCAAATCTTTTTTAATATTTAAAATCGAATATATATATATATATATATTTTAAAAATGTATTGTAAAATTTTGTTTACAAAGTATATACCTTTTCGATAGGCACTAAAAATTTAATAATAATAATTTATAAATAAAATAATTTATGGTATCTTGATGATTTTTTCACAGAATGTGTATAATAATATACTCTCTGTTAATACAACTGCAATCAATAATAAACTGCTGATTTTCATTTCTCTTTTACATGTCAACTGTTTCATCCATTTACTTCCAGATTGAAGGATTTGCTCACAAGTAAAAGATAAGCACTATTCATGTGTAAGGAAGAAAATGCTTTTACTCCTAACTTTTGGTTGAAACAAAACCTTTTACTTCTAACTTTTGCTTTAAAGCATTAGCTTCACTTTAATTCATAAGGCTCATTGACTTTGATATTTCCCTTAACACAGAGTAAAAAATTTGAATTTTATTACTGTACAAAACAAACTTTGTATATACATCAGAACTAACTCATGCTTCTTTTAAACAATGTAATTTTGAATCTGACAGTAAGAAACAAAATTGTAATTTAACTGTTACCATTAGACAAATATTCACTTTATTTTTCTTGAAATTTACAAAGAAGTTTAACTCTGACTGTTACAAGAAAAGAAAATATTTTTTCAAAATAACAGAAAATATATAAAAGTGGAAATTAAAAAGAAATATTCCAGATAGGAGGAATAAGTAAAATATATATAATATGAACAAGAAATATAAACTGTATAATTTTATCTAATTCCGTATCGAAGGACGAGAGTAGATACGATTCACCGATAACATTTAAATAAACATTGTAGAGTCGCAATCCCAATCGGCGATGTTTCGTTTACGGATCATTTTCCCAGGAGCAGAGGAAATATGTGAAAGTGGAGGCAAAGGAGGCGGAGTATTCTCATCGTCTAATTTTACGCCTCTTCGTGATCGCTCTTCTTCGATTCCTCGCCATTGTTTCGCTCGCAGTAAATTTTTAGGCGAAGAAGCCAATTGGTTATGTACGTTTCCTAGAGGTGTTCTTGGCTAATAGAAACAAACAATAGAATTGATTAGGATTTACCAATATTAAGAATGCAAAGATCAAATAATGATTGGTACAGTTGAAATTTTTCCTAAGGTTTTGCCAAATTTAGTTGAAGACAATGTGAAACAACAACTAAGTATTTATAGAATAACTTCCTTCTGCGAGTGAAATCCATCTCTTCAACATTTAAAGCGTTTCAATTGTAACCAGTTGAACATTACTGAAAAAAGACTCATTTTAAAAGTTGTACGACAAGCACAAATACAATATTGGCGGAATTTTCAAAGAATATGTCAATATAGATATTTAAAACACAAGTTTTTTAATGAGCTTTTTTTACAGTACTAGGGAAAGACTGAGCAAAGAGGAGCCAAGTTGCTTGATTACCTAAGGGCTGTAAACAACGGCAACAAACATACAATAATATTAGGTTAGGCCTAGATTTAACCCTCAAAGTGGCAGAATGCAGTCTCTCGGGCGCAAAAACCTTAGCGAGAATTTGCATAATCGATAATTTAATCCACTTAAAATCATCCAATCGTAATAAAATCGGTACCGTTGGAAAGGTAACGAATTAAACTATAATTTTTGTATTTACAACTTTTTCGTAAAACGTATATTTACATACGTAATCACCGTTTCAAAATTTGAGTATGCAAATCAGCTGTGATTCACGCGTCAATGAACCCCGTATACTGTCAAGACTTCGTCTCATTTTCAACGATCTGCAACTACTCACAGAAGTCATTTATGAAGAAGATCATAACAGCATTGAATTCAGCAGACGATTCTCTTTAAAATTGTGTCTTCAAATCACATGTTACTTTGAAAACAGCTGTTCTACAGGATTTACGGTGAAAGCTTGTAATTGGTCTTAGATTTGGCCAACGTGCAAGCCTGTTTAGAATCGATTCTTACAGTCTTATTCGATATATCCCTAAAATGTACAATGTATGGTTTTAAAAAGAAAACTTCACAGTTTTTATCTATGTCCAATTCAATACATTTAGATTTCATAGGTTGGTACCAATGAACTTCTAAAGTATGCTAAATGTCATGCTATATGTCCCGTCACCGAGTTCGTGTTATGTGTCAGTTATGACATTTGTTTTGTGTTATTTTATGGTTATTACAGTTTATAAAATGGTTTTGTATGGTGTTTTAGTTATAAATAAATAAGTGTAGATTGTGTTTGAGTGAAATTAGGCTTATAACGGTGTTCTAATAAAACGGTAAGTGAAGAAATAAGATAGCCTAGAAATAAGGTTTTAGGTTAAATTGCCGATTTGATATTACAAAATGTAAAGTTATTTGAAACTGGGTAGAATGCTATTCGATTCTACATTTCATTCTCGAATTTTCGGTATACAAAAAAACAGTGTTTGAAGTAAAAAACGTATAAGCCTAGTCATTTTGAAATTAGTCATGATTTGCAGGTTATGTAGTAAAAACGTTCAAAGTGTTATTTTGAACTAAACAATTGTGAAATTGAAATATATTTTTACATATTTCTATTTAGAACTAAATTATAAAACTTTTGTGTATTTTGAAAAAAATTACAAAAATGTTTTACTATTTTTCATGTAGGCATAAAGTTGTTTTTTTCCTTTCGTTTCTGAACATTTTTGCTTTCTAAGCTAATAACTTTTACAATTTCAAAAAAAAAATTTTTTAGTGGCATATTTGAATTCTTCGAAGTTTCTTCTACAAACAAGCTATTGAACACTTTTGAATTGGGGTTCATTTACTATTTTTGGCGAATTTTTTAAAATATGCTTGCAAAACGCTATAAACGGGCTTTTCAATTTTAGCTTTAACGATGCCAGGTCTAGGGTTAAAATTACTTTCTAGGCCTAACCTAAAATTTCAGCGCTTGAAGATAATATCTGAACTTCGCCAGACGGAACCGATCGTCTCTTAATTTAAATTGATGGACCAATAACACTTTTTTCGTTACACAATTACATTTTCTTACCGCAACCCGCATTAAGAAACTAAATTCCAACAAAAAACCATCAGATCTGATAAGAAAAAGATGTTGTAGAACCTTATCAACAATTTTATAGAACTTACCTTTTGTTTCTGTGGACTTTTATTGCTTTCTGGCGTTAGAAATAATTTTTTCTTCATTAGATTACGATCAGCGAATGTGTTTTGTGTGTTCTTTGGGCTAGAATCGAAAGGACTTTCGACAGTAGACAGGTTGCTCATTTTATTTTCTAAACTTTCAAACCAATCTTTGAACTCTTCTGGCTGTTTGGGAATATTAATGATGGGCGATTCTCCGATTTCACTAACTATAGCAGATGGATCATCAGATTCGCAATCGGACATGTCAAAACTAGCGCTGTCGATTCTCGAGCAAAGAGAGAACATTCCTGGAGAACACTCAACCTAGAAAATATTTTAGTTATAAATATTGTTGAATTCGAAATTTGGAGTTATTGATTTTTTTTAGAATTTCACAGCGGTTTTATTTAATATTAAAGCTATTTTCTATCAGATAAATAGAATTGTATGAATTAAATCACTGTGCTTAGTGTAAATTTGGTTGCCAGGAGGTTGTTAAAAAAATTTCATAATTTTCAATTAATTGGTCAAGTGTTCCTTGATGTCAGCGAAATAAAACCAACCAAACACTGTCTCTTATCAAATCATCTTTGGCAGATCCAATGTTTGGGCGCATATGGTGCCAGTTAATGCAGCCCAAAAGGTATGACAATGACATTTAATTTTGTTTCTATATAACCACTTTTAAACAAAAGGGATGTAAACAAAAATATTGTGAAAGCTTAATTTTTAATAGTACATTAAAAAGAACTTTATCATTTTTATTACTTCACAGTATTTTTTCTTAACTCAGATTTTTCCTGGGTTCAACAAAAACTCACTGACATTTTCTGGTTTCCAAGTTACTGACAACCCTATACGGTGTATGATTCCTTTGTAACACATACCCGGGAAACTTTCAAATTTAAAAATTCCAAGGAATTTTGAACAAAGTCTTTTCTCCAATACAATTACAGTTTATACCAAATATTAGGCTTATAAAATCATCTATACTAATATTATTATAAAGAGGTAAAATTTGTTTGTTTGTATGTAGCCTAGGGGGTAATCTACTGAACCGATTGAGAAAATAGTTTTACGCTATACCATAAAAAAGCTACACTATCCCTGAGTAACATAGGCTCTAATTCCTTTTGATTTCAACATTTGTAAATATTTAGTCGGGAAAAAAATCTTAGGTTAGGCCTAGACTGATGAACCAACACATGTATTTACATTTATTACCATAGCAACCAATTGAATAAAATAACAGGTAAAACAGCTGTTTGCTCCAATATTTACATTAACAACTGATTTCAAACTTTGAAGCAATTATTTGTATAGTAGTGTCCTGAAATTTCGAGTTGAATGGGACCGAGAGTACCTCATATTGTGAAAAACTCGAATTACACGGAATATGTAGAGGTTAAGATCAAACTACTATTTATAGTCCTCGTATCTCCGAAAAAATTAAAGATTTATTAAATATACACTACTTTGTATTGAACACTGAGGTAAAAAAGTAATTTTATACACAGTAAAAAATAAAAACTGACTTATTAAAGAAATCATAAATAGTTTTTTGTTTAACTACACTGCAACGTTTACGAGCTGCGATGTCATGCCAACGACAGAGTAATACGGTATCGGCTGCAGTAGCTTACATACTGTATAAATAGCAATAAAGTACAAGCAAAATTCGTAAATTATTATAGTGTAGCACTGTAATTATTATTGTACGAATTTAATAACATTGTACAAATACCACGTCGGCGATACACTCACAAATACAACAAAACATACAAGATGGGATTTCCCTACAACACACCTCTGCGTGAATACAAGTGGACTTGTGCAAATGAAGGTCAATGGCATACTGTGATTTAGTTGGAGACATCAATTTAGTGTACAGCAAGTCAAATTAATTTTAAGGAATTAAAATTACAGTAAAATATTTTGAAAGAAATTAAGTTTTTACTATGTTTTATCACTCGTAACCAATATTTTCGCTACTGACAGCGAACGATAGTTTGATGCCTTGACATGACTAAGTTCTAAAAATAGACAAACCCAGACAATGAACGAGCAAGTAGGGATGGGTAAAGTTACCATTATGAGAGCACTGACTTTGAGGGGAGAGTGAGATGACAAACAACGCTCCAATAACTTATAAAATTATAAACTGTAGTCTACACTCCAAACAACTCAGATGAAATAATAAAGCTTTCAAGGACTTTTTTACCGCGAAATCGCGTAAAGTTGGACAGCATATAACAACGACTGCCTATATCTTATGTCAAAAACATATCCCCCGTTTTCCCATAAAGATTTAGTTTTTCGCTATTCGCGGTAACTTGTTGGAACGTATCCCCGCAAATAGCGAGGGATTACTGTAATAGAGATACTTATATTCACAATTTGTACAGATTTGCAATTTTATTTAGTTTCCTTATGAAACAAAGTGTCTTTCACACGATTGTGCACGCACCAAGCAAACTTTTATTTACGCACTTTAAACAAATATTTTTATCTTATTCAAATAATAATTCAAATTTACAAATTGGTCTAGTAAAACTATTGATTGATATATAGGTTTCTATCTTCATAAAAAATCAGGCAATGATAACCACCCAGGTAACTCGCCTTTAAAAAAATCAAACATTTTTTCATGGGATCTAGAATTATTAATATTTTCCCGCTGTACTAACTTTATACTGTTTGATTTGACATAAATCTAATTTTATGTTTTAATAATATACATTTTTGACATTTCAGTTAATGTCAGTAGCCTATCAACATAAAGATTCTTACTTTTCATGCATTAATGGGAATTAATTGTTATATTAAAAATTGACAAATAAAACAATTAAACAAATAAAAGAGCACTGTGGAGACAAAATCACACTGATTTAAGTAAAAACCCCGAACCACAGAACAAGGAACAAAAACAATAACTAAACAACTAAATTGTAAGTTATGTTTAATACGTTACCCTTATGTACATTTTGATGACATGGTCATCATCCTCAGAGGGTTTTAACACTACTCTATGCCAAAATTATTATTATTACTAATGCCAAAATTATAAAAATTTTCGGTCCAACAAATTATAATTTTTCAGTTGACCAATAGTTAAATATAACTTGCTTAACAATTTTAATAAAATAAATTTTATCCAAAAATTATTTTAAAAATAACGATAAAGCAAAATACAACTTACAAAGAAAAATCCATGCAAAATAGTTACAGTTTTTTTAGTTTTAACCTTACCTGAATCGGCGAACGAGTAACTTCAAAAGATGCTGGCGATCGTGGATCTGTACTCAAGGTAAAAATGCGAGGATGTTTTAAAGGAGGCAGAGGCATATCAGTTTCAGGAGACCATTTGTTGGTCTGCACTACAGGGGAAAATTTGCTCAGTTCTTCGGCAGACCATGTGTTTGACAATACAGGAGAAAATTTCCTTTGATCTTCAGAAGACAATACATTCCGTGCTTCGGGGGAGTTCTTTTTCTGTTCAATAGCATCAATGTCCGTTTCCAAATACCTTTTAACTGGTTCTTCCGTTTTACTTTTTACCTCTATTATTTCTTTATCAGTTTCATCTTCTATTTCTTCACACTGACTTGTTACGTCTTGTTTATCAAATTTAAGTGTCAATCCTGATAAAGCTTTCTTTGATACAGGTGTACATTCAACCTGTGAACAAAACATAGAGTTGAAGAAAGACTAAAATTCTTGGGAAATTCCTCTTTGGTAATAAATTACACACATTGCACAGTTCAGGTAAAGTCATTAAAATAATGTTTAGGGGTCAAAGTCACAAAATGTGACAATTTCAAAGAAAAAATAAATTTAAATTAAGTATTTGACTTTATATAAATATATAGCATATTAGGTAAATAACGTGTTCAGGAACCTTATCTCATATGTAGTTGAGCTGAATTTTACGAATTTCCATTTTTCTTACGGACTTTTAGTGTACTAAAGCATTAATTGACACAAATCGGTCACGCTTGCTAAATCTGCAAAATATTACTTTGAGATTAGCTTAAAAATATAATAAATAATATCTATATACCCAATAACATTCAGTTAATAATTCTGAATAGAAATTATAGAATCAGATTTTGAATCAAACATTTATACTGCCAATTTCGTATGTGTGACCGATTTGTGTGGCCGTGACTGGATGGTATTGATCGTGACCGAATAATAACGATCGTAACTGCGTGGTAGCGATCGGGACCGTTTTGATGATTTAAATTTGTGATTACAAAATGCTGGAAGGCAAGTAAAATAGTCATTTTGATAATTAAAACAAACAATGGTTGGGGTAAGCAGCTTTTAATGTCGAAATAAACAAAGCAAACGAAAAATCATAACAAAGTACTGATTGGCTATAATAATGTAATATTCAAAACAAAGCAAAGTAACTTCTTGAATTAATATGTATAACAGCACAATCTTTAATAATTCCAGATAAAACATAAACAAAGGATATAATTACTAAAAGTGGTAAATAAACAAAACGGTAATACCACGGCGGTCACGCTACCGATTTGAACGTGACCGTTTTGTAATTTTTAAGTAAAACTCGGTGAATTAGCATTCATAGGTAACATAGGATTGTCTTATTGAGTTTAGGATAAAGAAAACGAATGCACAACTAACTAGGCATTTTGGTTACTGCAATATTTTAATATATTCTTAAACTATTTACGTGACCGTTTTGCCATGCAATTAAGGTACTATTATTAGTTACCTTAAATTTAAGTGATTTTTCGAAGAATTTAACAAATTGAAACTATTTCAACTAGGCCAGCAGTTGAAGTTCACTAATAAACTTCCAACAGACTACTTTAACGTTAGGCGGTCTTTGCTCAGCTGTTTTAGGGACAAGTGTTGAATAAAAAAAAAACATAGTTATCTTGTACTCTGCTCGAATATTGGTTATTAATTATTCATCACATAACCTAAACGTTTATTCTATGGCGTTTTTGCCACGATTATCGATCTCCTTGTTTGTTTATTTGTTATTCAACATTTAAGATAGCTGGTCAAGGACAGTGACCGATTTGTATTTCTCAGAAAGGAAACATATAAATAGTAACTTTTTATCATGCAACTTGTTTAGTGAGAAGGAAAAAAGTGTTTCAGAAATATTAAAAATGTATTTTTGTCATAAAATATTTTTTTTATAAAGGGACTAAAATTGTCCTATTCTGTGACTTGACCCTTAGATTGTGTAAATTCTTGAATACAAAATGCCAATTATAATGAAATCAAGAACTCTTAAATTAGAAATAGTATATTTCATCACTAGGACCAAAAGTGAAGCTTTTCGGTACAAGATCAAGTTCAACGACCAAGGCGTAGCCAAAGCCGGAAAATGAACGGAATCGAAAAGCCACTTTTGGTTCTAGTGATGAAGTACATTTTTCGTCATACCGCAAACATATAATGAGAACTATTAAAAAAAAAAAAAAAAACTAAAATGTTATAACCTGTTTAGACCTAACTTTAAAAGTTAGCTTTCATTTTGTTCCTGATATTATAAACAAACAGCTGTTGCACAAGTTTGAAGATATTTTAACAAGTAAAGATCAAGATAAGTAACAGCTGATGTCCTCCACTCAGCTGACGTTTTTTGATCCAAAGACCAAAAAGAGCTACTTTAACAACTCAAAGCATGTATTAAAAACAGTTGTTTTTGAAGCAGTATGACGAACATATTATTTCAATCGATATTATGAATATGGAATGATGATGAAAACGCTAATTCACTTAGCACAAGAAATCACTGCAGGACTAATTAAATAGGTTTAGATTTAAACAATTTGCTTTTGTAACAGACTTGAAAATAACTTTAACTTACTTGTATTGGAGTGCGATTAATACCCAATGTCGCAGATCGTGGGTCACAATGGAGAACGCGATACTTAGGTCCAGTCGGTGTATCATTCCCTGATACAATAGGCAAAATAATTTCCTCTTCGTTGTACAGCCCTAATTCTTTTGCTAAACTAGCACCCATTCTGAAAATACAGCTGAACCCTGGAAAGAATAACTTTATATATTATATTATTCCTGTAATGTATGATGCAATCTATTGGGAGAAAATTGTTAATTTATTACTTCTTCATCTTACTTTAACATCAATATTAACTTAGCTACCTAGCTGATGACTGAAGAAGTATAACTAGGCTAATAATGTCAAGTCACAATATAAGTAATTTATCTATGAAAAAAATTGTGGTGTTATTGGAACGGAGTTTAATTTAATTGCACTTACGATGTCTGGCTATATGCCAGTCTGCACGTGCATCCAAAATAACAAAACAGTTTAAATTGTATTCCGCAGGCTTTTTTTGCATTTAGATACTTAGTTAGGCTAAATGTTTACTTTCAGAATATGAAAAACAAAGTTCCCAGCGAAGGTTTACATTAGGACAACTTGCCATAGAGATATCAACATATACATATGCACAAGAAAATGCTCTGTATACGTAACTTGTAATGTTCAATTCTATTTTTAAACATCGTAAATACATGAAAAAAGAAAATACAATTTACAAAATTTAATGTAATTAGGTCTAATAATTAAGAACAGAAAATAAAACATTTTAAACTTAAACTCAATTCATAACTTATTTCACTCGGGAAATATTACGCATCTAGGGTATCTTTTCAATGACTTCGGACTGAGAGTAAAATAAACACAAACTGCGCTATTCCTGAACTTTTACAAACAACTTAACAAAATATGTATAACAACACAGGAACACACAATTTTCACTTTATAAAATTCTACAACCTATAGTTACTTTAGGATTAGGCATACCGTACTTTACATCAAACTACAAACTAGTTGATATAACTTATACTAATGTTCACAATTCAATACATTGAATCAATCCATTGTGTATAATAAGAGCCCAAATGTAGCCTATTCAATGCATCGATGTATTTTCAAATGATGGAAAACAAAACAAAAACAGCCTGAAATTCTAACTTAGGCTATAGGCCTAGTCTCTAGTCATAGTGTTTCTAGTTTTTAACATCAATGAAATTATTTTGTATAACAAAAATGCAAGCCTTACAAAAAAAAATAAATAGTCTGAAGTTCTAACTTACTATCTCTATTAGGCCTAGTCACAGTATGTTTACCAGCGTTTAACATTCATAAGTACAATGTCCATAGATTCGCAGCACTAGGCCTACTCGGTTTGCAAACATATCAGATGGGTTTCCTAAAGAAAATGTTCGCCTACATATTACCCAGAAAAATAGGTGGTTTGTTGACATAACGTAAAAATACATGGCCACCGGTAAATGCACTTGTGATATTGTACATTTTAAAAGCTTAGGCCTAGTAGCCTACATAATTATTATAAATAAATATGACTTGTTGAAATGAAATGCGTTTGAGTAAATACACTTTGTGATCAAGTTTAGGGAATCGCTTACAGTTTAATAGATCTAGCAAACAATTTGTAATGTTCTGTACATAGGTCTAGGTGTTTTAGGACACACTAGGCTGAGGCTTACAAGTTTCATCCTAAAAACGTACCTGTATAACGTTACTTATACACAAAACCAATAAATTAGCTAAATAGCATTATTCAATACTTACTATTAAAGAATTAAAACATGCACAACTTTTAAATACAAAATATATTCAGTAAGAGAATGATACAAACAAAACTAATCCGTTAGAAAATGTTTAAACTTTTTAAAGTACAAAGTACAACTGCCCACCACCTGTAACACTGCCTTCTGCGCCTGAGCTTCTTCGTTGCTCTCTAGTGTTAATCTATGGTTATCATTCTTCAGCATTATATTAAACTCTTGTATATAGGCCTTACAAGAAAGTATGTACCGGTATCTTTAATCAATGATTAACTCTATTTCTTAATAATTAATTAAATTTGTATAAATATGGTATAAATGACATAATTGGAGGATAATATGAAAGAAACACTTTTTAATATATAATATTATTATGTTAGTGTTAAAAGTGTCAATAATTACCAACCGAAATAACTGTACAAGTTATAGAAAATAGTTACTTGGTAAAATATGTATTGCTTCTACTAAATAAGAATTAAAGCAGTTTTTTATATACTATTATCCCAGATACCTTATAAGGTATCTGGGCTATTATACTTGGATGGCATACATTATGTGTGACCTTGTGTAAAGTATAAGGGCTACTAGATGGAAGTGTAAAATAATTTTAAAATATTTGATATTTCGTTTAAGCTTGGATAATCTGTGTTATCACTTTAGTTTCGTTAAATATTAAAATTTATGACTTAACTACTAACTAGGCTAATGCAGAATGCTTGTTTAGGCTAGGATAACATCAGCTTAACCTTGTTTTCAAGTCAATCACAACAGCTTTTTGTTATTTCATGAGTACATAAATGATTATTAATATATTTTGTTAATTACTTCAATTAATGTATATAGGTAATTGAGAGCAAACATTGTATACTCACACTCGTTTTAGTATAAAAAAATTTAGTAAAGCTTGAACAATCTGATGCCTGGAAATCATTTTAGTGCTCTTTAAAATAATAATTTGTATTTATTATTTAGCTTCTATGAGCTAGTTTAGAAAACCAAGAACAGACAAGTTAGTTAATGGTAGAGTTGGTTATGTAGGAACTTCAAATTTTCTCTTCAGCACCACGTGTATGCTAACATTCTCAAAGTTTTGCGCGGAAACCAAAACACAGCTTCAGAAATAACTACTGTTGTTATATGCCTGTTTCGAAAAATGCTACATTATGATTGGCCCTTATAAAAGTGCACACTAGATTAAATGATCAACTTGCAAACTCAGCTAACTGAATCATAAAAGAACACTTACAAATAATTATACAATCGATAAAAAGCCAATCGACAACGACTAGCAGTGAAGTAAAAGAAAGTTTGTTTATGCGTGCTTGTGTAAATTGGGTTGCTTAAGTTGAATGTTTGTAGTACTTTAATATAAGATTACTGTTGAGTTATGTCTTCTAAACGTAAGTCAAACGGTGGAGAACGACCCTCAAAGAAATCTAAGAAAAATGGAAAGAAGAAGGGTGATGACCTAAGTGATTTTGAAGACGATTTGTTTCAAAGTGATTTGTCCAACGATGGGTCTGCAGTCAATTCGTCAAACGAAGACGGAAATGAGGTAGATGACCTGCCTGCCGGTGAAGACTCTTTGGTTAGTGTCCCAATTTGAATTATGTTAGACATAGCCTAAACTGATTTCTATTTACTTTTTGGGGTGCAAATTGCCATACAGTAATTAAATTTGGCTTACAATTACATTTATTGCAAGATTCATAGGTCAAGTCTAGGAGTAGGCCTATCTGAGTAATAGGTACAGCCTAGTTATATGACCTGTGGCTTAGATACCTATATAATTCTTTTACTAGCCCTACTTATTGGAATAGCATAACAGTAATTTACTCCAGTAACTACAATTGCAGATGGTCTAGTTATGAGGATATGACCTAAAATATTACTTAATTTCTTTTAGGCTATTGTGAAAGATTCTTGGTGAATTTGGCTAAAGTTTACAACACAACACCTCACCATATTGCGGGAGACGTGCCAACGTATGTGCAAGAATATGCTCAAATATGTAGGTCCTAGGCCTAATTTCAATGATCAATTCTAGGCTACATCTAAGCGTTAAAAAAAAAATGTAATTTAGCCTAGCCTAGGCTAATTAGTTATGAAGAGAAAACAAACACTTCAAATCTTAACTTAATTCATGGAAATATTAGTTATATTTCTTTAAATGACATCGGACTGCGCATGCAATAAATAAAGCTCGATTGCCTGTTACATTATGGTAAATAACATTACTTAATAAAAACATGTATCCTTTAACAAAATAGGAACACGCACAATTTTCACTTTATAAAATTGGTGTAAATTTACTATACGACCTTCATCTGATATTTTTGTAGATCTTGTTTTGTATTCTACTGTTAAATGTTGAATATACAGGTAAACATACTGTGAATAAAGACTATAAGTTAGAACTTCAGTCTATTTTTCCTGTATTCTTTGTTTGTATTGCATTTCTTTTGGCATACCGGTAAGGTCGTACAGTAAATTCGCGCTATAAAATTCTGTAATGCATAAATACTTAATGATTTCCGTGCTTTACATCTATTCGTTGAACAATCCTTGTATTTTGAATCAATAAAATAACAAAAAGCGACCCTAGCTTCTGCGCTACTATCTAATATAGGCCTACATAAAACACTGAACATAAACTTATGATTATTGTATGTAAGTTATTCGTCACAATTGTTTCTAATTAATGTAATCTTTACATATTATATTAAAACAATCCAGTTAGTTTTAAATAGCTTAGGCTAATAAAAGCCTAAACAACTGACTACTGGTAGGCTATCAGTCGCGGTTTGTTCAATTTTTATTGTATCCTATGCAATATACTTTAGGTGACTACAGATTGACAAAACAATGTTTTCAAGACATTCTCAAAAATAATAAACCTATATTTCTGAATGTACTGTAGTCAACATTTTGGAAAAACCTGTGGTACCGTATTAAAAATACTTATATTATTTACAGGGAAACTATAGCCTATAGTGGATCCAAAATTTTGTGATAGAGTTATAGAAAATATACGTGGGTCAAAATCACAAAATAGAACATCTTAAGTCCCCCTTATAAAACAAATTATTTAAAAAGTATTTGCACAAAAATAAATTTTTATATTTCTGAAACCTTTTTTTTCCTTCTCACTAAAATCAAGTTGCATGATAAAAAGTTAATATGTTTCCTTTACAAATCGTTCACTGTCCTTGATCAGCTACCTTAATGTTGAATAACAAATAAACAAGCAAGGAGATCGATAATCATGGCAAAAACGGCATTGAATAAACGTTTAGGTTATGTGATGATTAATACATAATTTAACCAATATTCGAGCAGAGGACAAGATAACTTAAAGTTTTTTTTCTTATTCATCACTTGTGTCTCTAAAACAGCTGAGTAAAGACCGCCTAAAGTATAAACGCTGTCTTTATGTTATCGTTCGCGATAGAATTGGCGCGAACAATAGTCTGTTGGAAGTTTATTTAGTGAACCTTATGCTGGCTTAGTTGAAATAGTTTCAATTCGTAAAATTCTTTGAAAAATCACTTAATTTAAAGTAAATAGTAGGTACCTTAATTGCATGAAAAAACAGTCACATAAATAGTTTTTTTATTTAAAGGCGTAAAACCTGGGTGGTTATCATCGCCTACGTAAATAGTTTAAGAATATATTAAAACTAGTGGCAAGTATGAGCAAATGCCCCTATTTATATTGAAACAAACTTAAAATAGGGTATTTGTTTGTTTACTTGTTTTTAATTGCAATGTATTTCTTATTGAGATTTTTGTACTCAGCTGATTTTCATTGCAATGTATTTCTTTAAAATATTTGTTTGTTTACAAATTATACTCAGCTGTGTTTCATTGCAATGCATTTCTTATGGAGATTTTTGGTAACTTTAAGTTCCTCAAAATCCTATAAATGTTGTAAATTAAGAAAAACCTGTATTTTACCTCGCTCCTTCATGCCAATTTACCTTTAATTTGAGTCATTTCTCAGCTTTGTACGACCTTCCAAGCTCCCACAATCTTTCTCTCAAAATTCGGCAATTACGAAATTATGTATTACATTGCAGTAACCAACATGCCTAGTTAGTTGTGCATTGGCTGTCTTTATCCTAAACTCAATAAGACAAACCTATGTTACCTATTAATGGTAATTCACTGAGTTTAACTTGAAAGCGGTCACGTACAAATCGGTATCGTGACCGCCATGATATTGCGTGACCATTTTGTTTATTTACCACTTTTAGTAGGCTAATTATTTCCTGTTTGTTTATGTTTTATCTGAAATTATTAAAGATTTTGTTATTAAAGATTGTGCTGTTATTAATTAAAGAAGTTAAGCCTACTTTGCTTTGTTTTTAATATTATATTATATTATTAATAGCCAATCGGTACTTTGTTATGATTTGTCTATTCCAACATTAAAAGCTGCTTACCCCAACCATTGTTAGTTATCAAAATTACTATTTTACTTGTCTTCCAGTATTTTGTAATCACAAAATTTAAATCATTATCAAAACAGCCCCAATTGCTACCGCGCGGTTACAATTGCTACAACTCGGCCACGATCGCTACCATTCGGTCACACATACGAAATCGACAGTATATAGGCCTTTGTTTGATATTTAAAAAAATATAGGCCTACATTATGACACTAAATTTGTTTGTCTAGGGTGTCCTTAGCCTAATCAAGATGTTTTGTAATTGCAACATTAATTTATTAATCATTTTCGTAGGGAAGTTATGTTATGTAAAGTTAATGTTATGTGGGGGAATTTCTTTGGATTGGTTAGTAAAATATTAAATGATTTAAATAAATCAAAATCTATACAATGTTTATTCAGAATTATTAACTGAATGTTATTGGGTACATAGATATTAGCCTATTTATTAAATATTTAAGCTTACTTCAAAGTAATATTTTGCCGATTTAGCGAGTGTGATCGGTTTGTATCCATTAATGCTAAAAGTCCATAAAAATTCATAAAATTTAGCTCAGCTACATATGAAATAAGGTTTCCCAACATATTATTTCATATTATTTACCTAATATGCTATATATTTATATAAAATCAAATACTTAACTTAAAATGTTTTCCTTTCTGAAATTGTCACATTTTGTGACTTTGACCCATATGTTTTCTTGCATGTTGTGCTCTATTGAGAGCATCACTAATCTCCATTACCAGTGTATAATTTCTTTTCTATTTCTATGTTTTTCTATTTCTTCTTCTCTATTTCCGAATGTAGTGCAGTCAAAATTTTGGAAAATCCTGTGGTGGTAATTATTCTTTACAGAAAAATTGTAGTGGATCCAAACTTTTGTGATAGAATTATAGAAATCATTCATGTGGTGTTTTATTGAGAGCCATCACTTCAATTCACTGGTCCCGATTACCAGTGTAGAATTTGTTTTCACCATTTTTATCGTTGTAGTTCGGTATATCTTATCTTCTAAAGCGAGAGATAATTGTTTGTCTGCTAAATGGATCTGGAATCTCCGTCTAAGGATTTTTCATTTTTTCATTTTATATGGGGCTTTTGGCCACGAGAAATCGATTGGAAATGGTCACCAGTCTGGGAAAATTCGTTTTCTACGTCTTTTTATTAAATTAAAAAGTGAAATTTGTCCATTTTAAACAATACAAAGCACAGCTGATGCAAATGTTTTCAATGCCATTACAATAATCATCTGCTTTCTTTTAAACTGTATATATTTTATTAGAGGTAAGCCTAATGTTGTATCTATTTATAGTTACCATGGCAACGAATACTTCTGCTAAATAAACATACCCTTTATTTAGTTGTTTAATGTTATAGGCCTAACCTAAACGATGTTCACGGAAATTTGCAATAATAGTTATTGACGTGAGCGAACTAGGCCCTAGGCCTAAATCGTTATTGAAATATTAAACTTTAATTTAGGCCTGACTTATTTCTGAGGCATAGCGTTGAGATTATGGTTAATCCTTTAAACTGTATTTTTATTACAGGTAAGCCTAATGTTGAATATACCCTTTATTTAGTTATTTAATGTTATAGGCCTAACCTCAAAACTCAATAATCCAATATTTATTATTGAAATCATAGCCCTGCTTATAATCGAGCTTTAGCTCGGTCTCCTGGTACTTGAATATATAAAGTGTTGGTGCGTTATTATTAATATCAATTTTGTAATACTTTGATAATTTAAAACTTTGCGCAGAAACTTTGGTGCAAAAGTTTAAAGTTCCTGTTAAAACTTTAGCAAAAACACCATATCAACAAGTCATATTCTTATTCAAAACGATATTATGATATTTTTCTACCAGTTGTTAAAAGTTGTAACTTTAGTTTTAATGGACAATCATTTCTAAAAAAAGATATATGATAATAATAAATTTAATAGGCTATGGTATTACACAACTATATACAAATAATTTACAAATGAAAAGTTTTTAATAAAATAAAATCTATCTGATGTTACATCAGTAACATTACTACAGGGTAGCATATGAAACCCTATTAAGATCATAGGAGCCTTTTTAGAAAAGTTAAGGCTGGCGCACACAGCAGTAGACGGACACATGCAGATGTTTTCTCTCCCCTGGCTGCCTTCTGTACAGTATACTATGACATGACGTCTAATGATGTACTCTTAAAACCTTTCACTGAGATTACACAATGGGTTTTACATAAAGTTGGACGTATAAACCAAAATGAATTTATTGGGTAATCCGTGTAATCAAAACACTAAATAACAGGGGCATATGCAGAATATATATATGAAACAGCGTACGCAGCTAACTATGGAAAATATATACGAACAAAATAAAAACTGTTTAAGAATGCTCGCAATGATCCTTAAACATTTTGTAATGGACAATAACATCATTTGACCTTGAGCACTCTTTTAAGCTTGGACAGACTTTCAGTTCATGCGTTCACGTTGTAATATTCTCAGTCTTATTTCAGAATTCAGATTGAATTTTCATTTGTAAATTCGACTGTGTCGCTCTAAACTGAAATCATAAATTAGGATATGATTGTACACTTAAAAATGAATGTAAAAAAATATATATAACGTAACACAACACACATGTTTTACACAAAGCAGACAGTTCTTCGCTAGTAAACGAACCCTAGGCCTCTAGTAGCATGACTGTTGGGAAACTGAATTAGCGCTTGCGTGATACTGAACATATGCATGCAGACGTTTAAAAAATCGTCTCCGGAGCGATTCCAAAACATCCATTCAGACGGATGGATTTCTGTGTGCATTGGCTCATTTGATAGGCAGGGGAGTGACTTTTCATCCCTCTGCTGCTGTGTGCGTTAGCTTTTAAGTAGAGGTACCCTAGGCCCATTGTCACAGATAGGATTTTTCACGAACTGGGAACATTCTGTGATCCGTAGCAGGATATAAATGTTAAAATGTTCGGGCATTTCAAACAACACGCAAAGTAAACCAAAAACTAAGGACAGCAATATTGAAGTTAACGACTTGGCATTAAAAGTTTTTGAATGTTAAAGAACAGAAAAAAATAACTGTTTTTTTGATACGGTATATGTAAATTCAGTTTTCAAAGTTTAAAATGTTTAATTTGTTGGTGTTTGTTTATGTTGTGGTACATACAATAAAATGGGTTGCAATAACGTCTTATTTTCTTGTTTATTTATGAAATATGTAGGTTATTTTTTAACAAAAATCTATTTTTTACTGGAACCTAGGATTAACCGGCCAAGGTCTCGGTCCCGACCAGACCGGTTAAGAGGGGTTCCACTGTAAAACTATTTTTTCAATCGGTTCAGTAATTAAAGAGATTACAAACAAACAAACAAATTTTACCTCTTTATAATATTAGTAAATATATTGTTATTTTTTTCCAGAGAGTCCAAGGCCCGGATCACATTGGTACTTTACTTATCTGCGGCTGTTTGAACTGGGATTTAACCGGTCGTAAAGCTGTGCCCAAAGGTTGCAAGAACGCTAACTTAGGTCGTAATATCTACCTACCTTCACGGTTCACTCCTCTGAGTAATACCAGGGTAAGAGTTGTAGTTTCAGGGTGCAATTCAGCTCATAATATCATCATTACTGAGGAATGGAAGGCCATGACATTTGGTATGTATGTTTTAATTTACAGTACTGGTTACAATTCACATTTCTTATGTTTTGACAAGCATCATTTTGGAATATATTTTTTCTTTGCTTTATAGTACAGGCTACGAAGACAAAAAAAGGCCAAATAGCGTAAAAAATTCATGCAGAAGCCAATTTTTGCACAGTTGTAGGCGAAGGTGTCCTTCGCAACAACATAATAAAAGTACTGATGGGTAGGAGTGAAGCTAGGTCTCTTTTTTCAGTTTTTCGTTAATATCTCGAAAACTACTGCCTCTAGTGAAAACATTTGATCGTATACCTAGCCTAATAATATTCTTTCAAATTAGTGTTTAACAAGAATGTAATTAGCGTTTCTTTTACCTTTATTTAGTCAAATTAATACAAAGCCAGGCATTATTGAACTGAATATATAAATTATGGTAATCAGTTTTTAATTTGACCATAGGTCACGTCACATGACAGTCGGACCTCTCTGTCTTTCCTGCTCTTTCCATCCTTGTCCCACAAGGATAAAACGCGCCCTGCGACTGATGGCGCAAACTAACTTTTATACCGACTTTCCTAGTCTGAATTCTACCCATTTAAAAACAAAGCAGTTTTTTATTTAAAAAATAACTGATTTTTTTGGGTTTTTTTGGCCAAAAAGGGATTTGTTTTTCAAAAATTTTCAGAACCTTTTTTCGTGTATCTATATCTTTTTTCGTGAAATTGACATGTTTGGTGCAAATTTATTTGTTCCAAATCGATCAAATAGTTTTCTCTGTAGCTTTGTATACATACAGACAAACATTTTGTGAAAACCACTTTTTTTGAACTCAGAAAAAATCTCAACATTGTTTTTTTTTTTTGCAATCACTGTGTATTTTCGCTATACCTACTACGAGTATAGTGAGAAAGTATTATGACATTCTTCGGTCAATGTTACTTATTGATCAACTATTTACTGTTTACGTATTACAATGAATACTACTTTAAGTGATTGTTTTTAAACATGCTGTTTACTTTCTGTGTAGGTCGTAATGATAGAGGCCAACTTGGTACAGGGGATTCCTTAAGAAGAGATTCTCCAGTATTAGTTGAAGAGCTTAAAGAACTAACCATAGTTGGTGGAGCGACTGGTCGCAACCATTCTTTATTTCTAACAGGTCTGTAAACCAATAGATTATAAATACCATTTAATTTATTTTTAAATTAAATTATTTAAATACCAATAACGTATGTAAATTTAAAAAAATATTTAACAAATAGGCCTGCAGTTTTATAATCCTTATTATTGTACACATTTACCGAGTTAAAAATCACCGTCATTGTTAAGTAGGCCTAGATAAGTAAGCCTTAATGTTGACTTTAAATAGTTTGTTTTTTTAAATTATTTATTTCTGATGTGTATCTAATTAATCAGCCTGTGATTTTTCACAGGGGATTACTAGTTGAATATAATAGGGTAATCACAAAATATCCAACTGGATCACATTGGCATGACACTAGCAGCTAATATAATTAACTCAAAACTGTAATAGGTTCAAACCTTTCTAATGACATAGTTTTTATATTTTTTGTCCTGCCTATCAGGAGAAAGCAGAGTGGCTAAGAGGCTGAAGATAATGTCAAATCTCATACAGTTGGAACCTCCAACACAGCTTGTATAGGTTCCAACTTAGTTACTGGCAATGTATTTACTTGCGCTTTCCTAGGTTTCCCCGTCTATATTAATCTCACAAAAATAAAGAATGAAAAAAACAACAACAAAATCATGTAGACCGCTGAACAAAATTACAGAAAAACTTTACTTAAAACAAATTACACCAAAACACTCGCTAAAGTTTTGTACGACCTAAATTGTCTACGACTTTCTATGAAATACCATATTTTGGAAATACGAAGCAGATTATTTTGTAATAATATCTTTCACAGATTTGCACCAATCTGGTTCTGAACTGTTCAAGCCAAGGGAAGCAATTTTACAGGTTTTTTAGAATCAGTTTATATATTTTTTTCCTAGTGAATCTACAAAAAAAAAAATTCATCGCCTTTCAAATTGAAAGTTGATGAATTTATTTACAGTATTCATATTATTTAAAATGATTTTATGTGGAAATGTCATAATATGTCTAAAAATTACAATATGAATTTTTTTATATACAAATTTTTTATTCAGATCGTGGTACTGTATACGGATGTGGCGACAACAAAATGGGTCAGTGTGGAGTTGGAAGCGTTGCACAGTCCATTGAAAAAGCGTCTCGAGTAAGTAAACATGTTATCTAACGTCGCATACGCGACATTTGCACAACACATTTTGTAAATGTGTACGACGCCGCTATTTTTAATACAGTTGGATACTTCAATGTATGGTTGTGTTGGGAAAGAGTCACTTTATTATATAATAAAGTACAATACCTTTTATTTTTCCGTCAGTGACCTCTTTTTGTTGTTGTTCTTTGACGCATTTCGGGACGTCTATCCCATCTTCAGAAGAGCCCTCTATATGTGGAGGTTGTCATAACGTTAATAAAACACATAAAAACACACAAAACATAATACATTTAAAAAACACAGTATGTTGATGCGCATCTTATAAAAGGTATAAAAGAATAAAAGGTATTGTACTTTATTATATATATACTAGTGGACCCTGCAATGCTTCGCTATTGCTATTGCTTGATTTACCTAACCTAAAATTATATTCAGTTTTTGATCCAAATCAGTTGTTGATCAAAATCAGCTGTTGATCAAAATCAGCTGTTTTAAGCTGTTCATACGAACAGCTGTTTTTTGTGCCCCTGATAAAATCAAAAGAAATCTTTCTTCTTCTTCCTTAAGATTGACCTTCCATAAGATTAACATTGAAACTTTGAGGGCCACTGGGGCGTATCCCTGAGGACCGATGTAAATTATAATGGGATTCTGCTCATCTACAGGACACTACCTTTCTAACGGTATGCGCGAATTTCTCCTACGATGCACACAAGCTGAGAAAAAAGGACGACAAGTTTTGTGCTTGCCTATTAATATATAGATTAGTGACCTGGATACTATAAAAATGAATTCATTACTTTATTATAGTTCAGAGTTTCATAGCGATATCGACTCAAACAAACCTTCGACAGAATTGTCAAATCAACTATCTAGTTGTGTAGTACGCGTAGATTGACGCTCGGAACTCGGATTTTGTTTGTTTATCCACAAGTTGTTATTCATTTTTAGTTTCAGTTTAGATCAGTTTATTTTTATTTGTTTTTGTAAATGTTTATTCATTTTTGAAGTAATTATGAGTGAACTTAGCAATTCAAGTGCTATTAGAGGTGCGTTTGAAAATGGTGACTTTTACAGACTTTGAACTGTAAATATTTTTTTTTCTTGTATATAATGTGTGTGTTATTCCTTTATAACAAATTAAAACCATAAATATTGGGCCTAGACAGTACTTTTATATCTTTAGAGGCAAGTTTTTTTTTTTTGTGCGGAAAAGCCAAAGAAACGGAGTTTTTTTTATGCACAAAAAGTTTTTTTTTACAGCAAAGTAGTAGTGTCATGTATATTTCTATTCACCATAAAATTGTGCACCATAAAAAAACTTACCGGATTGCTTTATGATACCCCGATTACCTCCCAGCAGTTGTCTCTTCTTGAGTTATTAAAATAGTCCGGATGAATAATTATATACCTCTGGATAATTTTGTACCAAAAAAAATAAGTACACCTACATCCATCTTGTCACCAAAGTAATCAAAACTCAAATGGCTAATATACACTCAAATGGTGTATACTACACGCACCTCCATAAAGAAACATGCATTTGAGTTTTATAAAAATCCCGGTCGTACTGTTCGGTTGTATGTCTCGCTAACAACGACTGGCACGGCACGCCGCAGATTGTCCAAAAGTTCTTTCACTCTGACTTTTTTCAAAACTGAGCTTAAAATTTTGGTCAATTTCTGGAGTTTTTTTACAAACACTAGAAATTGAACGAAAGTGCTTGACTCTCATTTAAACACAGTTCACACTTGATGTATTTATTGTTTTAGGTGCGCTACAAGGGTCCACCCATTGTCAAGGTTGGTTGTGGCGCAGAGTTCTCTATAATATTGGACTGTAAAGGAGCTCTTTATGCTTTCGGCTCTCCTGAATATGGCCAGCTTGGTAATTATACATAATACTACAATAAAATACAGTAGAGCGTCGATAATCCGAACGTCAATAATCCGAAACGTCAAAAATCCGAACGCGTTCTGAGGCAGCCCCTGCAAACATTTAGTTTTCGTTTTCGCAAATTCCAATTACTGCGTCGTTAAAAATTTCACCAAAATTTTTATTGCAGTTGACATTATTATTTCTTTTAAAATACTTCTTAATGCCTGCTCTCACACGCCCTCACAACAGACTGACTGTCAGTATTTTCACTGTTACGCTAAAAAAACTGCTTTAGCACTAGCAGTATTCATACAGAAAGTTCATTCATTTCTCTTTGTGTAATTATTATAACAGTGTGTCGTACATACAGTAGTGTAGTATACAGTATTTTTTTTATTTTTCGTTTGTGTTAACTATAATGTACAAGTGAACTTTTAATTATGTACTGTACTGCAATTGAGAGATACAAGTGTAATCATGTTGGCCCTACTGTGTACGTGCAGGTTCTTCAAAATCATAATATGTAAGTAGTCATACATACTGTATTGTAATTACATTACTGCTTGTACTGTTTAACCACTTTAATCGATTAAAGGACATATATTTTAGCCTAAATGGCCTTTTCTTGGTTATTTTCAAAAATCCGAACAAATTGATAATCCGAACCCACCTCGGTCCCAATTAGTTCGGATTTTTGACGCTCTACTGTAATTATGGAACAAATATATACAGCGCTTCAATAAGGTCTGTGTAGATTAGTTTTATTTATCAGTTTGAGTACAATTTTCCGCCAATCCTAGCTTAACCCTCTTATTTGAGTTCGTCGACGCGTTTCGGAGTTCCTCCATTCTCGAGACCTACTTCAGTACTCTTGTAGGATTGGCGGAAAATTGTAGTCAAACTGATCGTATTTATCCTAGCTAGGGATGGGTCGGTTCCCGATACCGGTTCTCGGTTCCGCCGGTTCTTCGCGGAATCGGAACCGAGAACCGATGAGCTAAAAAGTCGGTTCTGGAACCGGACCCGATTGATGTCGAATATTGACGTGAATTCGGCAATTGAAACGACCCCTTTATAGTGGTACAAAACAAAAGAGAAAAAAAAGAATATTCACACATTTTCGGTTATTATAAAACTAAACTCTTCGCGTTAGTTTATCTGAACCTATTATCTGAAATACGTTGCAATTTAGCTCGATCGTGTGGCGATGGTGGACGTGAATGCCGGTTTGATGCACTCATTTCATCAGATAATGTAGCCTTTGTAAATTAATATTTATGCCTAAATTATTATTTGTTTACTATCAGTGATTATAACAATTAATAATCCCTTTATTATTCATAAAAGTTAAAAAAATAATATTAAATGATTAAAATAATTACGCAAGAAAAAGTGTCAAATAAAATTATTCGGAATCCGATTAGGCATAATATTTTTTTACGATTGACTAGGATTGCGTTAACGCTCGGAATATTATATGTTTTGTTTCTGAACGTTCAATTCGGATGAGTTCAGAAATAATCGGAACTTCAATCATCGAAAATTTCATTCGACGGCGTCAGTTTAGTCCCGCCGAAGTCTGAACAACTTGTTAGAACAAAGTAATATCAAGTTAATAACGCTGTGTGTAAATACGTACAGTATTCAGTTTTAGTGCAGAGTTTTATTCATTTTGTTTTAGTTACTGCAATTAGTTAATACAGAAGAGCACCGATTTTTAGAAACAAATTGGGACAGAGGGACTTCTGATAACCAATTTGTTCGGGCATTTAATTCACTGTGAACAGTGTGAACTCACTAACGACTGACAGCAGCGTTCGGCTGACTCAACAGCGACCGCTGTTCCGTTGAGCGCACAAACTCCCTGAAGTTTACAACTCGGCTGATTATGCAAGTAAAAAACTTTAAATTCTGAATTATTACGTGTAGTACTGTAATGTACTTATTTATTTACAGTACATTTCTGCTTTCTGATAATCGACGTTGGGTGTAGTAAGTGAGCACTGATCATGGTCCCCAGAACACGACGTGGTTTTCACCCCCTTCAAAACGTCGGATTGATTTGAAACTTTGCACACTTATGAAGGACCGATGACAATGCAATATTAATTTTGTTGGGTGTAGTAAGTGAGCACTGATCATGGTCCCCAAAACACGTTTTCAGGTGTCATTAAAAACTTTATATACATGGTGATTCACGACGAAATACAAAAACTTCGGGAGCTCATTAATTTTGTTGGGTGTAGTAAGTGAGCACTGATCATGGTCCCCAGAACTCGACGTGATTTTCACCCCCTTCAAAACGTCGGATTGATTTGAAACTTTGCACACTTATCAAGGACCAATGACAATGCAATATTAATTTTGTTGGGTGTAGTAAGTGAGCACTGATCATGGTCCCCAAAACACGTTTTCAGGTGTCATTAAAAACTTTATATACAGGGTGATTCACGACGATATACAAAAACTTCAGGAGCTCATTAATTTTGTTGGGTGTAATAAGTGAGCACTGATCATGGTCCCCAGAATAAAAAATAAGAAAGTAAATAATACGCTTTAAAAGCAAACCGAACTAAAAATTTGAAAATAATTGTAATTATTTTATTTATTTATTAACCAAGAAATAAAATGTTAATAAAATCCAGTAGTTAATCAATATTCATTTTACACGCTATAAAATTCGCATAGAAGTTTTCACTTCTATTGTGTGGTCATATGCACACCCAATTTTTTAAATTATCTGTAAATAACATACTTAATCATTTCAGTGGTCAAATTAAATCTTATATTTTACACTTAAATTCTTGTTAAATTCCTTGAATAATGGAATAGAACCAAGAACCGATTTGACTCTAGAACCAGGAACCGAGAACCGATTTGACTCTAGAACCGGGAACCGAGAACCGAAAAAAAAATGGAACCGACCCATCCCTAATCCTAGCAGATACAATTTATACAATAATTTTAGTTTTATTTAGACTGATTACAGAGATGGTTTTGGTGGCATTCTTTTGTCAAATGCCTTATTGTTAGTTGGGTTAAATTTAAAGTCAAATCACCACTGAAGATTGCGTAAATCCTAGTCTTTTCCCAAACGATATAACACATACTGTGTAACAAGCAGTTCTTCAAATGGGTATAAATTAAAATAGTAGCATTATTATTATTTATAATCAATGGACATCATAAAGAAATAAATTTAATAATAATATTAAAAAAGCAGAGAGTTAATTTCAAAATAAGTCACATTTGTTAAGCAGACAGTTTAAAATTATTTAAATGAAAAATACAGTAAAGTTTAGAATAGTTTATAAGGACGAAATTTAAAAAGTTCGCGGCTTGAATTGACAGGATGCACAACTGTCAATTACATAAAAGCTTCGAGAGATTTCTAGAAAGAACCAGAACGTTCAGCGGAAGTCAGGCTTGGAGCCTATGTGTGGATGTATGTCCGAGATGTAGAAGTGGTTTAGCTATTTGCTTCAGTTTTTGAGACGTAATTAGATTCAAATGTATTGCAAGTATTAGTCGATGTACTAATATTATTCGTCGAAGTTAATTTGAATAAAATTTTTTTAACTATTTAATGGTGGTGAGAGGCCTAGCCTACATGCAATCTACGTTCGAAAACGTTCTACGTTTCAATCTAAAAAGGTTCTGAATGATGGTGTGAGCTATAAACCAATGCGCAAGTTAATTGAGTTGAAGAAACTGGAATTCGTAAAATTTTAACAAGTGACGATTTTAAAGTAAAAGCGTGATTTTTGGGGGTTTTGGGCCAAAAAGGGTTTGTTTTTCAAAATTTTTCAAAACCTTTTTTTCGTGCATCTATACAACCCTAATTGACATGGTTGGTTCAAATTTGTTCGAAATTGATCGAACAGTTTGTAATATATGTGAGTTTCAGGGATTTAATAAAGTAAAATAGGGTATAACATAAAGGGTGAAGTAAATTTTGGATGATTTAGCCTATGTTAAAAGATCACATTTTTGTAAGAAATTAACAAACATACAAATCCAAAAGGGAATGCAGACAAACTTAATTTTAAAATAATTAACTCACAAAAAGTTAATTTGAAAAGTAATTTTTATGATATAAAGAGACAAATAACTAAGATAATTATTAGACATAAAATGACTACGTCTTCGAAAAGTAGCCTTCAACGAAGGGTGTAGCTAATAATTTAAAACACATTTAGCCTCGAAACGCATAGATAAAAGCAAAGAAGAAATAAAAAGACGCACACTATTGGTGGAAATACATCACGCGATATGATGTCATTCTATTACAGCGTCCATAGCTTGAGGCAAGCTTCCTTCTCACTTGTTCAGCAGCCACCGAGGAGACCAGATGTGCTGGTAATGCTGTGAAACGATGTTGCAATAAGTTGAAATTTTGCGGTATTTCGAGAAGAAATAAGGGTAAATTATGTTACGACGTTAGTGGAAACAGTTTTTCACAAGAAAAAGGTTAAGTAGTGAAATTCTTACGAAAGAGCTCAAAGTAATTGACTCTGAAAGTTTTACAAAGTGTGCGTGGTAGAGAACTAGTTAAAATGGCAAATAGCGTGCGTCCTTTCGAACAGTGAAACGATGTGAAGGTGAACTAAAAATATATAAAGCTTAAAGAACTTAAATTCAGTGATACAGTGAGGCTAAATTTTGAATGAACTATAAACTTTTTCAGGGGGACATTATTTTTTCACGTAAATTAAATTAAAGTAAATTCATTTTTGTTTGTAAGTTATAAAGTGCACTATAAGGTCAGAAAAAACTTACGTAAGTAAAAGATTAAATTAAAATAAGTCTGCATTCAAAAGGTTGTATGTAATTAAAGGTTGTTGTATGTCTAAATTTAATATTAGTAGTGAGAATGAATGTTGGGTGATTGCACATTTTAATATGAGTCATGATTTGCCAATTTCAATTTATTTTGTTATGTATGTTTTGAGTTTTGAAATGGGGCATTAAAATATCTAATGCCAACTATTATGTTTCGTTGATTTGAGTCTTTCCCTTCCTGGTAAAGTACTTCATGGTAAAATGAACCTTGTAATAAAAATTAGAGTCAGTGTAGGTTAAGTAGAATAAAATGGCGTCGGTTGTCTGCCGCAGTTTCAGGTTCCGGGGGAGGGGGTCTGTGTACAGAACACAGATCTCGTCTTTCTGGAATCGGAAGCCCAGTAGTTGATGACTATACGCACAGATGAGTAAACCAATCTGCGTAACAGAGATTTGGTAGTCAGCTGTGACAACCACAGATCTGGCTACAACATAACCTATTTTCAATTTTGGGGTTATGTTTGATTGTTTTTGTTATGGTTAAGGGAATAATGTTTTGTGGAATTGAAATAGTAATACATAAATAAAGTAAAGTATGCAAATTGAAAATATGAGATTACAAGTAATTGTTACGCAGCAAAAGGTTATATTTTTTTATTAATTAACTTAGAAACAACTTGTCAAAATTTGATTTATTTTATTTTTTTTTTTATTTTTCATTAATAAATTTGTTTGTAAACGGCTGGCAAGCGACAGCATGTTACAAAATGGCGCCCAAACAGGGACCATTGTAACAGTGAGCCGCCAGCACGTTACAAGTTTTCTCTCAGCTAATAATAATAATATTTATTAGTTACTCTCCTACTTTAATACAATTATGAAGTCGCAGTGAATCTGTTTAATAATTTAGATATGTTTGTGAGAAAGTATGTGCCAGTTTCTGGTACCGTTTGTTTATTTAGTTTTTTTTTTACCCCGCATTAGTTGATTATGTAGGCTAGGCTTATTATTTTTAATAAACATGCAGGTTTGCTATGAAAATTCAATCTAATTGTACAATATCCATTCTGAATTGCTCCTGGTACATGAATGGTTTAGTATGTACATGACACACTTAATTTGTATTATTCATAAGGGTTTTCACAGTTCAATCCGGCCATATTTGTCTAGGCCAACTGAAGTAGCTGTCTCGTGTAGGTTAGGCGTTTGTTTACTTTTGTAAAGGATGATGAATAGGCGTCCAATAATTGGTTTCTAAAGTGTAGGCTATTTCAACTTCTATATTAGATGTGATTTGAACTGTGTTTAAAGACAATATCTTTATTTGTCCCACAGGTCAGAATACAAATGGAGAGTATATTGCTCAAGCTAGCAAACTCAGCTATCACTTTGAGAAAGCACCTAAAAGAATCGTGCACTTTGTAGACAAGACACGAGATCATGTAGCGCCGATTGACAATGTCGACATTCTGGACTTTGCTTGCGGAACCAATCACAGTGTATGTACCTAATATATATAAGATAATGTTTTATAGGTAAACCTATTTGTGGAATTTTACCGCACTGCTGGATTATAGATGTAAAAATATCCTAAGAATGGGATTTTTAAAATGAAAAAAATGCTTCCTAAATTAGTTACAACTGTTGCAAACTAATAACCTTTTTTTAAACCTACTTTTTGTATTTAGGTTGCATTGGATTCAAGAAAACGAGTGTTTACTTGGGGTTTTGGCGGTTACGGTCGTCTAGGCCATTCTGAAACAAAAGATGAACTGGTACCACGTCTAGTGAAAGCTCTGGAAGCGCTCGGCAAAGGCATCAAGTCTGTTTACTGTGGCTCATCATTCACTCTATGTGCAAACGAACACAGTAAGTAAAGTATTGTTTAGTATTATCAGGTTATCTAGGAGTTTAAAACCCTTTCCACTCGAGTGTCGGGGCAGCCCCGTACCCTACTAATCCGCACGAACTCATATGTCGGGTGAGCCCCGAACTCGCTATGATAACGTTCTTTGATTGCATTTGAACAGGCGTAGTTACTTTGATGACCGCTATTGTTGAAGTTTTTGATGTGCTGCTATCTGTGGAATTTTTTTAGGACCATTTGAGTTCAGTTTCTGTGGTAAATAAATCTTAGAAAATGTAATGTTTGCCGTCTTTGGCCGGTCTGTAAACAGCTGTCTTCTCTCGCCATTGTTTGGTTCCTACTTACTACGCAGCGTTTTAGTGAGCCTACGCGTTGTTTAGTTTTGTTGTACTAGGTTATCGTGTGTAATTTCACAGTTTATTTTTGAATATTGTTCTTTTTATAATAATAATGATTGTTGTGAAATAAAATGAACGAAGACGACGGCAGTTTGTTACAAAATGACGTTAGTGGCGACGGAAATTTTGTTTCGAACTTGAGTGATTAAAATATTACCAATCAGTTTTGAAAAAAGCTTTTCTTACTAGTTTTTATCTACATAATACTGTTGTTAAGCAATAAAATAAATAGTTGAGTCAATTTTGTACAAGTTGGTGTCAAAACTAATTGTTTTCATAAAAACTAATTTTTTACAAAAAACTAATATTTTTTTAAAACTCGATTTTCAATTATAATTTTTTTATAATTTATTAATGTGTCTAAAACATGTGTAAACCACTTAATTTTGTTTATAATGATATAGACAACAAAAAACAAGCAACAAATATAGGTCTTCCCATTGAAAGTTTTTCCAAAATTCTTGTTTATTCCGGTTTTTTTGTTACAAATTTATATTTTTTTTCAATAAATAAAAATTAAAAACATATACTTGAAAATAAAAATATATGTTTTTTTCATACCTATCTATACTTTAGTCATAGAAGAAACTACAACACAAAAAATCAGTCTTTTAGAACTGACAGAAATACTTTTTTTGGAGTAAACTTGTTACAGTGCAATATTCGCTCAAAATTAATCTGACCTGATAGCAACACTAGGTCCAGTAATTCGAGTGGAAAGGGTTAACCCTAGCAGTGACAGTGTTAAAAAAAATTTGAGATTTTTCCGTTTTTTTTGCGTTTGCAAGTATTTTTTCAAAAATTAAAAAAAAATAGTAATCTATCCCAATCCAAAAGTCTTCCATGGCTTTTTTATAGAAAACGGTCCAAAGAATACATGCAATTAAAAAATTTATTGATGTAAAATTGTGAAAGTCATTAGCTCAAGAAACAAAAGAAGTTCAGTAACGAAAGGAAAAAGTTCAACTTTAGGCCTAAAAGTAGTAAAGATTTTTAGAATTTTTTTCAAAAATTACAAAAATCTTGTAATTTAGGTCTAAATAGACGTGTATACAAATATATGTCAATTTCAAATTTATTTATTTTGAAAACACCAGTTTTTATGTTCCTACTACAAGACTGTTAACAAAACTAGGCCTGGTTTGAAAAGTAATTTAGGAATACGTGCTTTACCCAAAAATGAAATATTATAACGAAGCGTAGAGAATAATCATATAATTGAACTGTATACTTTTAACTCTTATTTTATAAACACATTTCACTTAGTTTTACTTGTACCACAAAATTAGATCAAACGGATAAAATGTCTCACGGATTCAACCTGCACATAGCCTGCTTTCCTACACAGTTGGACAACGCATAGCGAAACCGTGGGAACTCGGCGTATTGAATTCAACAAATGTCTGTATTTCCCACGACTGTACAAATAAAATCATAACAGTAAATGTGCTTTACTTTACTCGAGACGATAGGTTCAACAGTTTTCTCTACGAATCAATGTAAACATATCTATACGAATGTATCGAATTTTAATAGATATAATCGATTGCAAAATGTGCTTCTCATCGGTTGAAATCTGTCCAATTGCAAGGGTTTACAGAAAAGTTTATATTTTCGAAACTGTAAAAGTGATTTCTGATTGGAAGGTAGTTTTAGAGAGTTAAAATCTTGACGAATCCAAAGGTACTTATTTAATAAGGTGTACTTATGGATATATTTTATTAAATTGCAATTTTAATAATTTTGTAATATTACTAGCGTATGAATTGATTGTACTTTATTATATTGCGTGCCTACTTTTAAGTAATCACTGTGTTATGACATGCCTTTATACATTTAATTGATCGTTTTAGCTCGACCGTTCGGCATTTCGTCTGTGTGTCTGTCTGTCTGTCTCACAATTACGGCCAAACAAATTGACCGATTGTCATGATTTTCGGCATGAATGTTCCTTATTCCTAGGCCGAGCCATGTATGTATATGGGTTTTTTCCATTTTTCATTCTTAACCCCTTAAGTAAAATAAAAATGGCGACCGTACCGTTTCTCTCAGTGTAAGCCAGTTTGTGGCTTAACCTTAAGTCAAATTGAAAAACTAATAGTATTTAGCGAGTAGCAAATTTGATGTTCTACAAAATTGTTTTCTTGATTTTTTTCCGTATCTCTAACGGCAAGCTCACAAAATGGCCGCAAACTTCAAATTTATTAAAAATCATCCAAGTTTGTTATTTTAACCATGTTTTTATACGTTTATTCTTTACATATCTTTATTAAACCTATAATTTTATGGAGAGAGAGAGAGAGAGAGCGCTACGTGCTGTCTTGCTCTTTCCTGCGCTACATCAGTGTGGCCGCTGTGACCGTGAGTGAGTTGGGGTTACTTCCTTACTGGCACACTATTTTTAACTTAAGCTCAAAACCACATTTGTTATTTCAACGAGCGAGGTCTACTGTTTACAGAACTAATAGTTTTTGTCAAAAAGGTTTAATAAAGATTGAATTTTATTGAACGTGCATTAAAGAAAGTTGATCTTGTAAAGTGTTAACATGATTTTGTAAATTGACAGTTACTGATTAGTCATATTATATATATATATATTTTTTTCAGAAACTTGTTTTCTTTTTGGTCAAACAAAGAAGACAGGAGAAGCCAATATGTATCCCAAACCTATCCAGGAACTGTACGGGTGGAATATTAGATCCATAGGATGTGGAATCACATCTATCGTAGCAGCTGCTGACAATAGCCTCATCTCATTTGGGCCTTCGCCTGCATTTGGAGAGTTGGTAAGTTTTGGTTTAACTTTTAGTGCATCCAGACTTGAAAGCAAATCCAATCTGAACTTCTGACTTTGAAATTAAAAATTTTACAAAGCAAAAACTTTATATTTTGGTTTTGGAAATTCTTGTACTTTTGTTTAACCCTACAACTGTTCACTCTAATTTTTTGCAAAGCCAAGCCATTTCAATGTATGTGCAAGCATATTTTAATAAATTCGCCAAATATTATAGTACCTAATTATAAACTAATCCAAAAGTGTTCCATAGCTTTTTTGTAGAGAAAGGTTCAAAGAATTCATATATGGCAGTAAAAATTGATTGATGTAAAATTTACAAAGTTATTAGCTGAAAAAACAAAAAATGTTCAGTAACGAAACAAAAAACTTCATTTTTAGGCCTTCATAAAAAATAGTAAACGTTTTTTGAAATTTTTTCAAAACGTACTAAACTTTTGTAATTTAGTTCTAAAAGTATTTAACAATTTCAACTTTCTTATTTTGAAAACAAAACAATGCCTAGTTTGAATAGTCATTTAGGAATATATGCTTTGCCCAAAAATGAAATATTATATAACAAAGTGTAGAGAATAAATAAAAGATTTAAACTGTATACTTGTAAATTATTGATTCATAAAAGTATTTGATTTAGCTTTACTCGAATCACAAAATGAGATCAAATAAATGAAACCTCTCGCGCACAAATCCTATACAAGATACCTTGTGAAAACCCTTTCTAAAAGTTTCTCTGGTCAAGCCCCTGAACTCGGCAGTGATCCTGTTTTTCAAGTCTTGAACACTGGTTGGAGTTGTTTTAAAAACTACTGATTTTAAGTGACCTCACAAAAAAAATCTGAGGTCACTCAGATAGGTCTGGAGACCTTGCTGGCCACTCAAAGTTAGGCAAGAATTTTAAAATAAGTTTTTTTATTGCATGAAAAACAATGGCTACCAATTTTAACATTTGATTTGAAGTTTACAAAGGATTTACAACAGTATCTCAGTGAGTAATTTTGTTGTTATTAACAGTAATTAGTAATTGTTGTGTAAGAAATAACAGTATTGGCTGCTGATAAAAACGGCTTGGCTGATTTCAATTTTTTTCACCAAAATACAGCATTTTTTTATGAGCTTCAATTTGAGGTGTACAAAGTATACGTTGCCATTTCAAAATTTTGACTTTAGGTAATGCGAGCACCCCCATTTTGAAATTTTTTTTACTCACAATTAGTACTATACATTACTGTTTACAGAATTTTGATACTTGGGATATAAGTCTTTTAATACGAGTTTGAAGTTTTCAAAAGAACATTCTGTATAAAAAGAGTAATAAAAACTTTAGCAATAGTTTGCATAAATAGGGGGGGGGGGAAGATAGTTTTTTTAGTGACTATGACAAACCATGTTGAAGGGTTAACAATACAGGGGACAATACCAATACAGCTTCCAGAAATATTTGAATTTTTGCTTCACAAAATCAAGTTTTGAACACTCGGTCAGATGATAATGAGCTTTATTAGCGAATTTCCATAGGCAAAATGAGCTACTGCAGTGGCCCTTATAGTAAGACCCAAGGTCGGGAGTAGCAAATGAGCACCGATCATGGTCCCCAGAACTCGTTTTGGGGTGTCATATATGTGTTACTTTGTGTGTTGAAGATACTCCCATTACGGGAGTTGGCGTACGAAGCACACAATGTTTGGTGTGTTGAAGATACTCCCAATATTCGGAATGGCGTGCGAAGCACGCAATGCTTTGTGTATTGCGGATAATCCCAATATGCGGAATGGCGTGCGAAGCACGCAATGCTTTGTGTTTTGCGGATACTCCCAATATGCGGAATGGCGTGCAAAGCATTTTGCAGCTATTCAGCACCGTCGTGAATAGACCTATTTCCCAAATTGTTGCTTGAAAACTTAAAACATAGGCCTATTAACTTAATTTTGGATATTTGCTCAACTCACGTCAGCGGTTCAGCTGCGTGGTCGAATTATTTTATTTAAGTAAGCTGGAAAACAACAGTGCCCTATGCTGAAGACTAAAACAATTAACAGTAATAAATTTTTTACGATATTGTATTTATTTAGTTTGAATATTTTTAGTGTCACGGTGAGATACGTAAATCGACAACATCGCCGATGGAAGTAAGAGCTCTCGAGGGCATCTACATAGAACAAGTTGCGAGTGGTATGCATCACACTCTGCTCATCGCGCGGGACTCTACCGACGACGAGAAGGAAAAAATATCAGACCTGCAAGAATACGATCCTCCGGCCTAAACGTCAATTGAAATCCATTCATTTCATATTTTAAGATTTAGAATTAAGTTTTGTAAGCATTTGGGGAATTAGTGACAGGGTGTCTGCGATTACGAATGAATATTTTAACTGGCAAAATATTAAAAGATAAAAACTACTAATACTCTAACCGATTTCCTTTCACTTAGTTACTGCAATTTATTGGTCAAGAATAAATACATGTTAAATAAATATAATTTCATAATTATTTTAAATATATTTCACTACGCAGTTCGTGGTTTTAGTTAGTTCTATAATATTCTACATAATTTTCTTGAATATAAAATGGTTTTGGGATATATTTTTGCTTAACTTATTTCTGTATTCGCAGATGCCCGTTTAGTTAATATTTATTTTAATTTAGTCTTATTTTTCAATTATCGATAATTACGTTTTATTCAGGTAAAAAAAACATTTTTCACTGTAAAAATGTTTTACAAAAGTATGTTTTCACTTGGAAAACGTCCCATTTCATTATAATTGTCATACAATTAAAAATAATAATAATGTTATGGAACTGTAATTTTTTAAGAACGCTTAAGATACGTAAGTTTTTGTTCATTTTTAATACTACTGAGTGCGTTTAGCGGAACTAGACAATGAAATTCCAATAGCCGAAATCGGCTGTTTTGTAGCATTGTTTTCGCTACAACACGTTGATTTCTCTAAACGCACCCAGTTTCGCATACATTTTTAAGAAGTGTTATGTCATTTTCTTTGAAAAAATGTTTTAAACTGATCTATATACTTTTTAATAAGCGTAGCTTGCAACCTTTAAAACTAACCACTGAATTTTGTATAAGTTCTATGTTGCGCTAAGATTAAAACACACTTTAATGTGTGCAGTTTCATTTATTTTTCTGTCATTTGCTATTTCTCTGAAGTGTGTACGCGCATTTTCTCAAAATGAATTTGTCATAGATTATAAAATTGTCTTTATTTGTAACAATAATATATGTAAAAACAATTACGTTAATTCAGTAAATATAAAAAAGTTTGAATAAATTTTTTAAGGTAATTTTTTTTTCTATTTTATTTAACTAAAAAAATCTGCGTAGTACATTTTCCACTAATTTCTTGATAAACCTGTCGATGGTATTTAGGCGTAACAATTAATTGTAACAAATTAAAGTCCTGAGGTTTTTAAAAATATACTAAAGACAAATCATTAATGCCAGATTAAGCTTAAGTACTAATATTTAACTGAAATTGTAGTAGAAAACTTTTTCTATTTAAAGGTGGGTTTACACCGAAATATTATATTATCACATTGTTATTAGCAAAATTTTAATAACATTTTTAAGTCTACCGTTTACACCTGTCAATAGCGAAATGTAGTAACATTGATAACAATGTTTTAACCAAAATGTCAAAAACAATCCATCGGGTTGTTCGAGTAGGAAATAACAAAATGTTATTAGCAATGATATTGACATTTTATAAGACTTGGAAAGGCAAACCATTTGCTGTCACCCTCGTCAACACCATCATCTGATTTTCCTTTCGTTTTTTCAATTCCTTCCGGAACTGCCCAACAGTTGTACTAATTTTTTTACGATGTCCGTTCACTCGCAATCAAAAATATATGAAGTATGCCTCCAAGTGTAATTTTTTCAACTTATCGTATTCTTTAATTGTACAATTCCACAAACATTCATTCTTACCGTATCCTTCGATCAGCTTCATAATTTCCACCTTTGACCACTCCATTCTCAACTTGGCAAAACAATTAGAAACTATAGAAAATTAAACAAAGCACTACACAACTGAACCATTTGGATCAAGCGTCGGTTGGAATCTAACCCATTCGCCTATTCCCACCTCTGAGATATTATCCCCTCCTTCAACCAAAACGTTATTAGCAATGTTAAAAACTTCAATACTAGTAACAAATTAATAACATTGTGTTTCAAACATTCTTTCCCAGTGTTTCAACACTCCCAGAGCGATTGACATATTTATGTTATTAGCAGTAACATTGTGAATAGCATGTTACAAAAAAAAAAAAAAATGTTAATTGCAAATATTACATGCACAAATGTTTGTAACATTTTTAACAAATTGGTGTAAACGGATCCAAATGTTAATGTCAAATGTTTTTAACATTTCAAAGAGCAAATCTTTGAAAAATGTTTTTAACATGTTAAAAACTCGTGTTATTAGCAAAGTTATCTCCGGTGTAAATCCACCTTAAGTATGAAATTGCCATTTCCTGAAATTACACTTATTAAATTAGGTAAAAATAATTTTCGTCAAATGGTAATTATTTTATTTCAACAAAAAGAGTTCTACTTTTAAGTTAACATCATAATGTGTGAACATGATTACCCTTTTTTGTCTATTGCAGTCATAAAAAAATGTATTTTATAACTTTAAAAGTTTTAAGAATTCAAAAGTTATGAGCAATAATTTTGACAGGAAAATGGCAGTACATGAAACATCATGGATCGAAATTATACTGTCGATTATTGTATAAGAAGGTTGCATGAAATCTAATTTATTTTACAGTGTACTAGAAATATCTATATCTATCTGTAGCCTACGTAGTTAGGCCTGTACACAATTTGTTTAGAGCTAATGCATAAAAACAACTAAAAATTAAGGATTCATAGAAGGTTTTACAATGAGAAATGTTGGGATAAAATTAGTTAACTAAAAATTACCAGTTTGTTTCGTGTAACCATTTCTTTGTAAATACAACAAATAAATACTGAATATTTTTACATTGATCGCACGTGAAGTGAACAGAGTCATTTTAATATTAGGATGGCTACTTTGTTCAGCCGAGACTTCGATATTTATATTTTGTTATTTATCAGTTTTATAAATGTATAAATTTAAAAAAATAAATCCGCATTTATATTAACATACTTTTTTGTAGATTCTGGTTTGCATAGGTTGTATTTAACTGGCGTACAGTGATTCTGAAATAATATGCCAAATGTATTAACAAACTATTGGTACGAAACCATCATTACCGGTACTCTGTAGTTAATTTATTTGTAAGTGTTATTGTTGTACATCAACTGCTGCCTTGTTATGTTACAGGATAGTCATCTATATTTTTATTACAGTCTACAAATATACACAGCCAGCTGTATTAACAAACATTTTTATCTTTGTAAGGCCCTGTATTTTACTATCAAAGATGTTTTTTTAAAAGATATTGCCTACCGATTAGGCGGGGGTTACACACTGGAGTGGCGTGGCAAGTAGCAGAGCTGCACGCTACGCGAAAATCAACCAATGCTTTTAAACGGGATCCTACACACTGAAATAGCAGTGGCGTGGCGCATCTTCCGTGCCTCGAGCTGGGCCACGCATCTGCCACTTGAACCAACGCGTGCGCAGGTACCACTCTCTGGCCTACATTTTGCCATTTGTTTTGTTTCGTCAGTGGTTAGTTCAGGGTTGATTCCACTCAATTGTGAATAGTTACGTCTACCGCGCTTCCATTTTCCTTTTAAACTACTGAGCTACTTTTAGGCTATTGTTATCAATATTGAATCTTCGACTAATAATAGTGTGTTGAATTTAAAAAAGCTCATAATATGGGATTCTGAAGCCATTAATTTCCCTTTGACGCAAGTAATGGAAATGCAAGTGCTTTCCTTTTTCTCAAAGACACTTAAAAAATGTATTTGTTGTGTAGGCGTGATAGGCTACCATTTTCACCCTTTCGGCGCAAGTAATCAAAATTAGAGTCCTTAAATTATGTTCCGTTCCTCACTCGCTTATAAATCAAATATAGCAAATTTCAAGCGATTCAGAAATGGCTTACGCCTATATTCAGATTATAGGCCAATCAGTGTTGAGTTTCATCAAAATAAGTTAAGTGATTAATAATATAATAGGCCTAATAATATTCAAACACTGGTTATTTGATGAAACATGACGTCAATAACCCTAATTTATCGCCGTAGATATGTGTCACAAATAGACTATGATACAATTCATTTATGTCGTTTCCAAAATACAATAATTAGGCCTATGTCAATATTTTTTTAAATATCATAAAAAAAATTGGCTAAAATTCATTCTCTTTTACGCCCTTGTCGTACAACGACAGCTACCAATAGAAACCACTCGTCTTCACTTGTTGACATTTTTGACGGTCAGATATAAATGAATGGCCACGTGGCGCAATTCCAGTGTGTAAGCTCCTTGCATCATACTCGCGGATGCCCTGGCACGACTTCAGTGTATAACCCGCCTTAGCTTGTGTAAAAGAGGCACTACACTTTCAAAAAACCATATGGTAATGTAATGCCCAACTTAGTGTATGTAGTATAAAAAAAAGGGGAGAACTATTAAAAACCACTTTTTTTGCAAATTAAAGTCGGTATTGCACGTCAATCATTTGCAAAAATTTCGGTCTTAATGCTCGCACGAATAAAACCCTGTTCCAAGCAATGTAGGATGACAGGGAGCATTTAACTCTATGTTTTGTTATCTTTACTATTATTATTCGGTAAAAAATTAAAATTGTAATACCGTAGTACGTTCTTGAAAAGGTTATGAGATTTGCAATGCTGCTCGGCAAAACCAGGATATACCGGTCCCCAAAAACTCACAATTTGTTTCACGAGGTAACTCATTTATTTGTAATTGCGGATGAAACCTAAATTTGAATACTCATGTTGGGTGGCTTCAACCGGAGGGATTACATTGGTGTAACTATGTTTGTAAATCAGCTGATTATATTTTCTGTATAGTTCAAACTTGCTCAGTATACTGTCTTGTTTCGAAGTGTACAATGATTTTTATAATATTTAAATACATAAGTTTGGTTGTATTAGTTACGAAGAATCAGGGTGAAATGTTGCAGTGTAATTTGTACATGACTCTTCAACTTCTATTTATTTACGATCTCAAACAACTGTCCTTTTTTTTCTTTTAATTGTGTAGTGTATTTTTTTTATATAATAAATAATATTAAAGATCTCTTTGATCAGATATGTGTGTGTTTTTTCTAACTGTTAACGAATTTCCATAGGAAAGATGAACTATTGCAGTGACCCTTGTGGTGTGGTCGTTGAACTCCGATCATGGTCCCAGAACATGTTTTGAGGTTTGGTACGAACTTTGGTTTTCTTAGTTGCTCGGACAAGTTCGTTAACCAAAAAATCCATCAACCTGAAGCATGTTTTTTGATCAGAAGTAAAAATTTTTGAGATTTTTCTTACTGAAATTACCTTTTTTGGTGTTTTATAAACAAAAAAATATGTTAATAATATAATAGATTACCTTAAAAGGTCCGTCTTGTGACTTCAATTTTGGTCTCTGACTAGTTTCGAAGTCGCAACTTCATCATCAGAACTTCTCCTTAGTTTTTATTTTTTCATTCCTTCTGCAGGAATCGTCAAATATTAAAACAATAGTCAAAACACACAACACATACACAAACACTAATTAAAACAGTCGTGACTAGCACCGGTGTGCACTCGATAGTATCCGGTGGAGCACTGTCGATAAGAACGAAATATTAACCACTATTGACCTTCGATGTATGTTTTAGGGCAGTATCGTACAGCTGATTCGAACTGAAAGATAGCTGATCATTCAACATGTCGTCAGGTTTACTTTTGTACGCTTTGTAAATTTCAAATTCTTCCTGTGCATCCGTTGTTCTGCCTTTCGCACATAAATATAATGGCTCCACACAGGATTGGAAATCTCCAGATCTGTGGTTATTCTCAAAAAGGTGACTAGCATAATTGGAATTGGCTATATTTGTTTTATTATTGGGAAGATGCTCCTTATATCGGCGAAGAAAAGTTCTCCCGGTCTGGCCTATATAATATTTGCTACATTCAGGACAACTTATCTTA
>JAGFPH010003199.1:0-11588 GCA_018207615.1 Philaenus spumarius | reverse complement strand
CATTCAGGACAACTTATCTTATACACCCCTGACTTATTTTCCAAGGTAATATCCGTTTTATGTTTAAGAAATGATGCAACGCTATTTCTTGTGCGGAACGCAAGCGTGATCTTGTGTTTATTTAATACATTTTTTAAAACATTAGGCAGTAAATTAGTGTATTCCAATGAGATATATTTATTAACCTTATTTTTGTCTATTTCTAAGTTTTGTTTATTTCTTTTTTTAATATGGCACTGGAAGTAGAGAACAACAACCAAATAAATTTTTTAGACTTAAAGGGCATCGATAAACTTAACTACAGAATATACCGCAAACCCACCACAACGGATGTCACCATTCATGCCCAATCACACCATCCATACTCCCAAAAGATGGCAGCTTTCCACTGTTTTGTTCACAGAATCATCACAGTCCCTTTGAACAAAGAAGATTACCACAATGAAATAAACATCATCAAGCACATAGCTGTCCCTAACGGGTACAGGATTTCGTTAATAGACAAGTTAATCAGGAGCCAAATATAAATGTAGGATGTTATTCTGCACATTTTGTTTGTTTAC
Source organism: Philaenus spumarius (assembly GCA_018207615.1). Classification (NCBI taxonomy): domain Eukaryota; kingdom Metazoa; phylum Arthropoda; class Insecta; order Hemiptera; family Aphrophoridae; genus Philaenus; species Philaenus spumarius. Next base: position 11,025 of record JAGFPH010003199.1, on the reverse strand, counting down.
GCGACCTTATAGCCCGCTTGGTTCCCCCAAAATCGATCAAAACGTAAAATATTATAGAAGTATCCGGGTCAAAGCCATGTGGTGGACCCTACCGTGGGGTTGGCGTGCGAAGCACGCAATGCATTGTGTATTGAAGATACTCCCAATACGGTGGTTGGCATGCGAACCATTTTGCACCTATTCAGCACCGTCGTGAATAAACTCCCAAATTGGTGTGTGAAACCCTAAAACATAGGCCTATAAACTTAATTTTGGAAATTTGCTCAACTCACGTCAGCGGTTCAGCTGAGTAGAATTATTTTTTTATTCTTTTATTTCTGCTATATCTTGTTGTTCCGCCTCTTCAAACATGTTTACAAGGTTATTAGTAGAAACAAATATTGGAGAATAGAAGAAACCTTTTCAAATTTAAAAACGGCATCACTGGAAAATAAACATTTTAAATTATTGTAATATGAAGGGTCTAACTTAGCTTCATCCCAATATATCGTCGGTCTATTTATCAATGGACGTAACTCCAATTAATACAACTTTACAGGAGACACAAGAAACTGTTTTTAGATTATATTATTTGACAAGTTATGAATATGGTTGTTATTTTCCTTATAAATAGTACTTTAATACAGTTACTATATAATCTGTTTTTATATATTAGTTTTAAATTTAATTACAGGAGTTACGACTTTTTCTAACCTAAAAATCAATTTTATCAAGGAGTTACAACCTTTTCTATTAGATAGAGTATTGTGAGTCGGTGATTTGGACGTTGAATAATAGTCTAAAATGAGAAAAAATTACAGCTATTTATTAAATTACATTTTTTTATTGAAATGAAAATGTTACAGAACTTTTATAACATTGTTCCACTAGTAAAATATTAATACCAAGGCAAATTGTTGTAAAATGAATGAAAATCCTGTGCAAGAGTCTTTTGAAGGTCTTGATATTTAGACTTTTTTATTTTTACTCTCTCGGAGAACAAATTAGGAACGTCTTTCGTATCCACTGGTTTAATTGACGAGATGATAGTCCTCATTGGCAAAGGTTTCCACACATCAGTGAATCGAAGCTTAAAGTTCAATTCGTTTGGTTTGTATTGCAGGGCAACCAAGTCAACAACGCATAGGGTCACCTACTCTTTTACCTGGCCTAATTGACTTGATTTCTTTTAACGAGCCCTCAACATTTTTGAAAAAAGTGTGATCCAAGTACCTAACGTCTTAGGGTTTTGGTTTTGTGCGAGCTTTCTTCATAGCATCGCAGTAGTCAGCAGGCAAATTAAAATTTCTTGACCTCACTTGACGCTCTATTTGAGAATGAACGGAATCCGCTTCCATTTGCGTGTGCCATTTAGTTAAATATTTTTGTTCAATAGTAATGTTGTGAAGCTTTGCTAGGTTGAGTAGCACATTTGAAAGAACGCGTTTCGGTTTTGGTAACCACAACCGTCACTACAGAGCGTAAGAACTTTGTCCTCATTTTTTAAAGGGCATTGATCACTTATAAAGTCACAGATTATGGTTGAAAACTCGGCTGAGAATCCTCCTTCGGATTCATTCCAGACGTCACATTTTACATCTTTGTCATGGAGATTGTAAATAGTAAGGTTGTGTACGGCAAGCTTGCTTTTAAAATACAAACTGGAAACATTAGACTTTGGGCAAAGTAATACACTGAAGGTCCATTGTGTAAACATTCTGTCTATCCTTTTTGTCTGATTGCTAGGTATAGTTTATTGTACAGGGGTGCTGAAATTCAGGAGGCACCCCTCTAACTGGTGTAGTGAGTAGTTAAAGAAAATCAAAATTCATAAAATGCTTAGGCTATAAGGCATAAAAATTTACTTTCTTATGTATGGGGCAACTTTGGAAATTTTTGGGGTTGCTCAAAAGAATTGTTAAATGTAGACACTTAATTTTAACGGTATTGATAAAAGAGAAAGGACAACGCAAACTATAGGTTTCTGGCTTAATCCTACTCAAAATGGCGGTCAATAAACCAAAATTAATGTAGCTACTCAAGTTAAGCATGTATAGGTATTTTAAAACTGTTGGACAAGCTGCAGGTATGCACTTTCTGGTTGGTCTGCTGTAAATGAGTTCAACTGAAGAAAAACTCAAGTTTCAATCTTATCAGAATAAACAGCCAAATAGAAACGAAGGTCGGGGCTGTTTTTGAGGTAATAGAACGTAATTCCGTAGACATGATAGAATTCTTGGGGCTTTATATTGATAAAAATGTAAACTGGACACCTATTTTCTAAATACTTTTAAAAAAGTTGAATGCTCCAAGTTTCCTAAAGTCAAATAAAAAGCCTAAAAGTCAAGAAATTGAATGTTCACGATCTGGTGTAGGCCTACACCCTGGGCTACATTTTCTAATAAAATAATTCACAATATTTTGTTAGGTGATAAAAGGGAAGGAACTGTTTGTCCATACAAAGTAGGCCTAGGTCCTACTGTACTCATTTACTATAATCAAGATCGATTTTGAACATTTACGTGTGTAGGCCAATAAATAAATCACTACAGTATCAATTTTCCAATTTTTCTTATTTTTGACGTGTTAAGAATTTAATAATACAATGAGGGTAAATTGCAACTGGTTGATTAACCTGTGCAACTTAGAAAACTGTAACCTAACAATAATTGTATACCTAACTAATAGAAATTTGTTATAATAAAATGTTTAATTTGTAGCTTTTCAGATATCAATTTGTTTTATTTGTTCATATATAACATGGGGCAGCACCTCGCAAGACAATAAATTAACATTTTTTCTGCAGTGATTTAAAATAAGGGACAAATTAATAGAACAGTTAGTTTTAGTTAATGATTTGAATGTAGGTAGCAGCATCTCACGGACTATTGAAAAATGACGCTAAATAATTTCGATTTTGAATATACCAGGTGGCAGCACGTTACGGATACAATTACTTAACTGTAATTAATTAGTTAATAATTTGAATGTAGGTAGCAGCATCTTACGGACTGTTGTGAAACGACGATAAATAGTTTCGAATTTAAGGCTCGGCAGACCCAGTCACCATCTTGAATTTCAACTCCCATAAGAGCAATGTTAAACGGGTAATAAGATTAATGGAGTAATAATGATCAGAAAATTATTCTGAATGTGTCATTTTAAAGGTTAGAACAGTCCGAATGTGGATGTCTTTTAGTTTTTTAAATTCTTTTTTTAAATAAATTTGTTCTTCGACTTAACTCAAAGTCAAAGTTTGCGATTTTTTTCCTTATTCAATAAAGCAAATATCAAAAATGCAAAAAGACATCCACATTCGAAGTTTAATTACCTTTCAAATAAAAATATTTTCAATAATTTTGGATAATTTATGACGAAAAAATCCTATTTATTGTGGAAGCATGTACTCGCCGAATATGCGTTCCTTATCGAGTGTTTAGCCCGCACTCTGGTTTTTATCACATCAACTTGTTGCTCGCGGAGGAATACTAGAAACATTATTAATCCGTTAATTTTGATTATGTGAGAGAAAGCTGTGTTTAATAAAATGTGTAGATTTTTCAATATGTCCTATAAATATGGGTATTCCAACTCCGTATTGGATTATGACCCATGCTTGTTAACAATATAACTAATAAGGTTGTATTTACATAGCATAGCATAGCATAGCATAGTAATCTCCATGTTACTTAGGAGATTATGTAGGCCTACATTGGTTAAAAACAAACAATTTAATCGGATAAATATTAAGTCGTTTCAAACAATTAATCACATTTACCATACTGTACATATATTAATAACTTATGAACCAAATTAATAATTAATTTTCCGGCTAACAAGATGTAGTGGTTAGTTATATTTGATATTATAGTCGCTGTACATATATTTTAAACATGTGAACCAAATTCATTGCTGATTTTTGTTAACATCTTGCGATTCGAACTTCGACTCAATGTATGTCATACAACCGCTGTGTGTCCAGCAAAACCTACGATCATTGCTCCAGCCTCCAGACCCGCTAAAATAAAATGACTCATACTTTCGTTTTGCAAGCAGCAGAGTAGTGTTTGTCTAACAGAGGCGGCCTTTTCCGAGAAAACTGTTCCCTCGTGCCGATCGGAAGAAATTTTGCAGTGAAGGCAATTAGTTTGTTTTATCCTGACCTCGTAATCGTAAATTCCTTCAGTAGTGCGTGAAAAATAGATAGACTGAACTTCGTATTTGATTTATTATTTTTATCGTATTGTTATGTTTATCGTATTATTATTATTATTATTTACATTTTTGCAGTTAGATATCGTATAATTATTACCATTCGAATTGTTATAGTTACCGTATTTGTATAGTGTTTTTAAATTTTTTAAATTCTTATTTTTTATACAGTAGTTACCGTAACACTATTCATATTAGTTTAGTTAATTAATTCGAAAGCATATAATTAGTTTTTAATTTTTAACCATAGTGTATTGTGGGATCTAAATCCATAAGACAAATTCTGAAAACTAAACAACTCGGCGGAGATAGACTAGCTGAGTGGTATATTAAATTTGTTCTTTATTTTAACTAGTTTCGTATTATTACTGGAGTTGAAACCAGTCTGCATTTTATTCAACTTAAAATTAGGAGAAAATTATAGTCTTTAATAATAAATTCGAGTTTTGGAGTGAAATGTGGGTTTTTGAGGAGACAGCCGAAATACGACAATTTTCAACTAGCGCTTGAGTCCGAACGATTCGTCGGAGAAGAAAACCTAAATTGTAAATTTTGTAGGAAATTTTATGTTCTTTCATTTTGAATAAGAAGGTTATTTATGAAGAGTTGATAGTTTTCGAGTTAGCCTATAAGAAAAAAACCATTCAAAAATGAGATTTTAAAACTTTTTTCCATTTTTTTTCAATGTTGCGTCACGAAATTTTGAGGCAGACCTCAGATTCATATTCAGCACCCCAAAAAAACACATATTTACAATGGAAGAAATCAAAACTACCCCAAAATTTTCCCGCTAGGGGCTCTTTGGAGCACAAATTAACTGTATTATCATAGCAATGATCATGAAATGATAATAGATTAAATTACTCCAAATGAAGAGAGTGTCAACATATTTTATATTTATATTTTATAATCGTCCATACTTACTAAGAATATTTATACTGGTGTATTCAACTTGTAAAACAAATTTGATGTTGATATTCCAAAAATTGACGAAACTGGAATAGATTGAAAGGGCTACAGCGTTCGGTAAGCAAAAAAAATCGTTAGGCTCGATGATAAGTCTGATGGCTCTAGCTCATCAAATTTTAAAAATACCAACTTGAGTCTTGATATATAAGTTAAAAATAAGCTTTTCTCTTCCATACCAAGTTTTAATTCGATATATTACAAAATGGCCAAATTAGATCTGCTATACGTATGGACGGAAATGATCATATAAAAACACATTCATTGATAATTATGCGTTCATAAATTTGCTGGCCTATTTAGTTTAAAATTATGGCAGATGTATAATTTTTGTATATTATATGTATACATATATTGTTTAGGTATATTTCAAATTTCTTACAAATTGGATTATTAACTTGGGAGAAAATTGATTTTTTTTCGAAGATAAGTTAATCGAGACTGCATATAGGCTATTACGCTAGTCTTAACAAAATTGTATTATTTTGAATATAAAAAAGTTGAATTTTCAAAGAAAATGGCAGCCATTTTGGATCCGCCATGTTGACTTTTCATATTTTATATTAGTCAGTTCCTCCTAAAAACTCCAAATAACCAGTTTTCTTTTTCTTTGAGACACATTTTTTAAATTTCAATATATATATTTGAGTAATTTGTTACATGATTATGTGTAGTAAAAAAAAAACATACCATCGTAAAGCTGACACTTTCCTCTTGAAAACGCCCTATTACAACTATTTATTTAATACATTGTAACTATGCAATAGTTTATAATGTACTGGGCCGCGCTTCAAAAAATAGGTCTTCAGCCGTGCTACCGAGTCGCACTGCTGCAAAAACATACCTCCATTATCGATTTTTTCCCAGACAAACCATTGCTCGGACGAAAGAAATACTTATGACCTTTTTTATTGAAAAATACTTCCCCTACACGGTGGTATTCTTTATTTTTCTTTATCTTCAACCCAGCTCGAAATATTAAGGAATATCGAAAACAAAATGTTTTTCGATTTTTTTCTACTTTGGGAAATCGATAGACTGGTAAACTTTTTTTTATGTTAATCTACATACTTTAATATACTTATATAAAAAAATCAGTCGTATTGTAAATTACTGGAACTTTTGGTCTAAAATTACCCTTACCGACTGGCCTATATATTGTCAAAATGAAATAATAGTCCAATAAGTATAGAAAATGTATTTGGGATTATATGCAAGTGCCAGCCTATAATTTGAATTTTTTTGTATGTTTTTTTTAACTTTGGCTGTTTCCCTAATTAAAATAAATTGACACCATTAAACGAGAACTAATTAGTTGTAGCCTATACGTATATTATTAAAACGTGCTAAATTTTTCCGCTTGCCTGCTTATGTAAATTGTTTTGTTTTTTTTAAATTTAATTTTTCCTTTTTTTAAATCTCAGCCAAAATTCACGGAAAGAAAATTGTGGAAAGTGTAACATCAATATGAATTGTAAACATATCAAAATAAATTACGTTTTATTACCCTTATAGCGTCAAATATGAAAATATTGGTATTAATTTTTGAACTGAGCAATTATTAGAATACAGACGATTACGATTGTGAGTCTAGTGATGATGTCCCTAAATATCATGTGTTATAATATATTATATTGCTGTGCAATTCGGTCACTGACTTCAGCATACATGTGACTTGCTAAGGAGAAAGAGATCGATATACATAGGCTACTAATTATGTGGTCGATGGTATATTAAAGACGATGATCGCATTGTCATGCATAATTTTCATAAAAATTTATGATTTATACAGTGGTGAAATTAGCCTGAAAGAACAGAAAAACAGACGTTTTCAGGTAGCTTTATTTTATACTATGTGGAGATAATAATGTAAAGTAAGTTATGTAACAGTATCTTTTTATAATTTAATATTTGTTAGTAATAATTTTTTATTCTTATTGTAACCCGTGTTTAGATATTTAAAGATAGCCTTTGCCGCCATTAAATTATAAATAAACGTTTATATCAGCACTTTGTACGTACTGTATACGTTTTTAGGTACGGTACAACATTCTTAATATTTTCACTTTTCTGTTCATGTCTTTTATTGATTGCATTATTTAAAATCTCAGTCAATATTCAAGGTAAGAAAATGCTCGTTTTAAAATGTATATAATTTATATACTTTGATATCAATATAAATTGTAAAATAGGATAAGTTGTATAACCAAAGCAAACATCGAAGATTGCGGCCTCAACGCTATTGTAAATATCGAGTTGTTTTGTAGGTTTACTAAAACTGTAAAATCATTTTGAGTCGGCGGCGATACATAAAGAAGAGAGCGAGAGAGGGAGAGAGTATAGCTAGACAGACTGTTTAGATTGTCACGCATGCGCATTTCAGTACGTCTGTCATCTAATAGAAGTAGTTCTCAGCGGCCTATATTTTTATTAGCGGAAGAACGAAATTTCGCACAAAAAACTCAATGCTATTAGTGTACAGCTTTGCCACTTGGAGCGCTGCGGTCAACACAGAAATATTTTTTCACTCCTGCCGAGCCTTAAACGGACCAGGTGACAGCACGTTACAGATACAAAGTTTTCACAGAGATGAAATCAAGTTTGCAGTGATTTTTTTTTAACAGCGAGACGGGACAAACTTATTGTTTCCTAAATTTAGTGTTCCGCCTCACTGAGGAATTTCTTGCTAACAAAATATGATGGGATCATGTTGGCATTGGATGTCAAAAGTTTCACATCAGTCCCGTAATATGCTGCTACCTGGAGACTTTTAAATGCACTATCACGAAATAGTTGTTGCTTTCTTTACTAGAATGCGCTGTAAGGTTATTTTTTAAATGACGATAAATAGTTTCGAATTTAAACGTACCAGGTGGCAGCACCTTACGGATACAAAGTTTTCACGGAGATGAAATCAAGTTTGCAGTAATTTTTTTTAACAGCGAGACGGGACAAATTTATTGTTTCCTAAAATAAGTGTACCGCCTCACTGAGGAATTTCTTGCTAACAAAATATGTTGGGATCATGTTGGCATTGGAAGTCAAAAGTTTCATATCAGTCCCGTAGTGTGCTGCTACCTGGAGACTTTTAAATGTACTATCACGAAATAGTTGTTGCTTTTTTTACTAGAATGCGCTGTTAGGTTAATTTTTTTTAATGACGATAAATAGGTGCTGCCACCTGGAACGTTAATTTTGATACTATTTTTTGTGTAGACTGGATAGTGCTGCTACCTACATACTAATATCAATAAATAATAATGTGAACCTGTAAATTATGTCCCGTAAGGTGCTGCCACCTACGAAAATATTTTCAAAACTGTATTTTTTGTTTAGCCTGTAAAGTTGAATACATTTCGTGTTTCTTCTATTAATCAGTGTCAGCCATTATTATCTCTGGTGTCAGGTGATAGGTTAAAATGGCGCTGGTTCTGTAAACATGAATTGTTTATGGTTAAAGATAGGCTAGTTTAATATGTGTCATTCCCGGTATTCATAAATTGTTAATATTATAATGAATTTTTAACAGTTGGCCTATAAAATGCAATTAAATTTCATATTTTGTAAGCTAGGCTGTAGCTTCTGTTTGAGTCTTCATTGAATAATTATTGTTTTATAAGGTCAAGGTTAGGTGAACACCAAGAAAAATATTTTTGATATATTTAAAGTTATGGCTTCAAACAATGAATCTGGAGATAAAACTGATAAAGACGATTTGGATCCTCGAATTCAGGTAGGCTAAATGAGCCAGATAATCAAGGGGTATAAGCCTAGATTTTAATAAAACATCACTTCAAGAATCAAAACATTGAGTTTGTTTATCTCTCAAAAAAGGATTTGTAATATCCTTTAGGCTATGCTTAAATTTTTTATTTAGATTTTTGTGTTTTAATTAGAATTGTATTTTATAAATAAGTGCCTAAGCCTATTAATAGAATAATTCAAAAAGACCTTTTTGTAGCAGTCTATCCTAGGGTTTATCTAAATTTTTGTCCGTCTATTTTGCTCTACAGGCACCTAGTCTTAGTTTAAGTAATGGCGCAACTTTACTATTCGACTCAGGCTAACGTAGAGCTAACAGAAATGCAAAAATAATAAAAAAATACCTAAAAGGTTCTAACCTAACCTATTTAGTCACACTCTTCATCCTTTTTCTTGAGATATGAGTGTCATAAACCTCTTGGAATTTGGCCAACTTTATAACTAGCACACACAGGTCTCACACTCATCTTTCTTAGGTCTGAATAGGATTAAGTTTTTGTCTAAAAATGTGTTAGAAAAAACAAAGTAAGACATTGCTTTCTTGTTACGCTCTTTACTCCATCTACAATATTCCCTGTAAAGATCTTTCTTACAAGTCCAATTCGGCTCTAAATAAAGTTTTGTTGTAGACTTTCTGCAGTAATGTGACTCCATTTTCGTCAAACTGTCGAAAAAATCGTTTGAAGCAATTTTGGCTTCTTCATTTCCTTGGTTTGTTCTTTTAGGCTTAAGACCCTGCAGCCCTTCTTCATCATCATTAATTAAATCTTCATCGTTTTTATCCTCGCTGAAGTTTTTTTTCCAGTTTTGGAATGCTTTCTCACCCACATTGAGGGTGTTCAAAAACATTGTTTTACACACTCTTAATTTTACTTCATTTACAGTCAAAAAATACAAATAAGTTGATTGCCTTCGACTTTGATAATTTTCTTTCATTATTGACTTTTCTCCTCTATTGCAATTGCATCTTTCTTTTAAAGTTTTTTCTTCTTTCGCAATAATAAAGTTCCATTCTCCATTAATATTTTTTTTACCCAAATATGGTTTACCTTCTTCTCTTTTTTTGTTTGTTTTTGTTTACTGTCCATTCTTCTGCAAGGACTTGATGACGTTTCTTTCTTTTTCTTTTATTAGTAGTTTGATTTATTTCATCGGCTTGAAGATCTGCTTCAACTGTTTGCTCATCAACTTGCGCTACTTCATCATTGTTCTGAACTTTGTCAACTTGGACTTCAGTATTATTAAACCTTTCAATACATCTTCAGGATAATCACCCTGTATAATCATCTGAACAGCAACTAGGCCTTCTTCTTGTTGTTCTTCAGGTTGTTCATGTTCCTGAACCTCGTCACCTTGTACTTCAGAAATATTAAAACTTCCCATTGTAAATTCAGAAATTTCATTCTGCCGAACCAACTCATCTAGGCCTTCTTGTTCTTTAGCGTGTTTGCTTAAAAATTCATCAATATCATTTTCTAGCATGCCTAGGTCCAACTGCATGCTGTTATTTAGAGCACTATCATCCAGAGAAGTTGTGTTGCTTGGTTCTTCAGTAGTAGGCACCACAATCCCTGTATCATCATCATTAAATTCTAATTGGCCAATAACATCTACCTACATTATTCAAACCAACTGTATGCTCTTTAGAGCATACAACTATTATAATTGGAGTATTACAAGTAAAGACCAGTTCAGGGAAATCAGACACTGAGGTTACTTCATGAATGTTTGTGTCCAGTCTAGAAACAGATCCAGTTTCACTTATAATGAACATTTCACTTGCAGACACAGCACTACCAAGAATGTTATCACTTAAACTAGCTAAAGGTCTATTTACACTTTTGATATTTAATAAATTAATAATAAAATATTACCTTTTATGTCCGTCAAGTGATCCACTTATGTGAAAAAACACACTACCGCGGTTTCAGACGATATCACTCATCCATCATCAGGTGAAATTATCACTCCTAAGAGGTCGTCATTAACATTAAAAAATTGTCAGACATATAACAGCACAAATATTAATGTTAATATATGTTAATATTAACAGCACACAGTTAATGACGACCTCTTAGGAGTGATAATTTCACCTGATGATGGATG
>JAGFPH010003198.1:128280-139101 GCA_018207615.1 Philaenus spumarius | reverse complement strand
GTACTCATTACTGCTTATACTCCTCATTACTGCGGTGTTGGAGGTACTCATTAGTGCTCATACTCCTTATTACTGCGGTGTTAGATGTACTCATTACTGCTCATACTGCTCTCATTACTGCGGTGTTATATATACTTACATTATAATTACAGCGAATCCAAACTTTTGTGAATATGTAAGCAAAGTATCTCTTCAAACTGTGTAACAGTACTAATTTGTTCGGGAGGAGTCACGCTCCCACTAGTCCCACCACGAATTTTAATTTATTTCCGTCATGTTTATTCTTATTGGTTAGATATTTTTAGTGCTATTGAATATATGAAGTGCTGATAATACTTTCGGAATGGCTATGAGCACGGAGCCCTTGGCATGTGAGTCAAACGTGTCCAGTTCTCCGGTGTATTACGACTTACTCTGACTAAACCATTAAGTTAAACAAAATAATCGGCTGAAGAAATGTGGACAGTGGAAATGTCTGTAAATAAAACCTATGTCAAAGTCATCCTCACTGATACTGATAGAGTTATAAGTTAAAGCTCATGTGTCACTGAGGATGACGGGTTTGTCGTTGAAACGCGTTTGATTATTAAACGTATGTGTTTGACAATTAGTGTATTGTTATTATTTAAAATAATTCCTTCTCAATCGTCAAGCAATTAATATGACAACATGTCTATTTCACCATCTTCCATCATCAGACAGATCATGAGGATGTTGTCGACTTGTGATAGGCGGTTGTAAAATTATTAAATCTTCAACGTCTGCTTGAAACGTTGCATTGTCCTGTTTACTTTAATCGAAAATAGTTAAAGTTTATGTTTTCCTTATGTAAACAATTTTTTCCTCGTGTGGAGATTCAATTTCACGGCTTCCATCAAACGTTAAAACAGCTGACTTGGTTGTTTACAAGGCTTATTGTTTTGACAGTGACCTACATTGTTCTTCCGCGTTGTCTCGCTCAAAACAACGCACTGGTCACTCATCTTTATTATTTATCGTTATTGAGACACTATACCCTGAATCCCAGTCTAACTGCCATACAGTAAAGACGATAAGAAAGCAATACAGATATTGTGTCAGTTAAGTAATGAAAAACAAACATAAGTACCATTCGATCCCGATAAAAGTACAAATAGCAAATAGGATTTTGAGTTGAACATGGTCGAACTTCAAACGTATCAAATTAAATGTAAACACAAATTCAGCTTAAAAGTAATCAGGTTTCTAAAAGTAATAATTAATTAGCAACACAATTTAATGAGCCGAAGCAATTATCATTTAATTTGAAACATTTTGCAAACACATTTATCTCTGTAACATAATCAGTGTAGAAATCTTCCTCACTCCCACTGCTAGAATTTTGTAAGATTAACTTTTTCGGAGACTTTTGCGTATATGCCTAAACTAAAAATCACCAAGCTTTTTTACTGATAGGAAGAATAAATTCTGCCCTGGCTCTTATTATATTTTTCGGAAATTATAACTGGAAGAGATAAACCGTACATATTCGTTTTGTTTCTAATATTACAGTAAGTAACAAAACTTTGATGATGTGAAATAAGTTTTTACGTCTAGCTAGATTTATATAAATTTATCATTTAATGGTCTGGTTTTAGGACGGAAATGTTTTCATTCTGACTAATATTTAATAGACAGATTAGTAGACCTACTACTCGTCCTAAATTAGTTAGCCATGTATACAAGCATACTCAGTTTAAGTAGGTCTTATTATTACAAGTTGTAAACTTCTACCAATCTTGAATAACCATACTTGATAGGCTTTTTAAAATTTAGTCAAAATATTTGGGCTAATATTATTACACTAGCTTTTAATAAAATTCTCCAAAATAATAGATGATTCTGTACAATTTAACTAAACAACTCTCCTACTTATTCTATTTCATTGAAACTTTTACCTATGTATTATGCATTGCCATAACATGAGCTATATTTCGCTACAGATTTTCAATAATTTATCTCTTAAATTTGGTTTTAAAAAAACAAAACTCCTTAAATGTGCAGAAAAATTAAAGAAAAATCATACATAAAAATATTAAGATAGTACTTTTGTTCCTGTGATAAATGTACCTTTATATATGGAAAAAATCAAGTTTTGAGAAAATAGATTTAGATTAAAACAAACCTAAAAAATGGTAACGTAACATTTGAACTTTCAGTGCATACAGAATCATAACTACTACAATTTTGGTCTTGATCTGTTCTTCAAACTTGACTTGTAGCTTCCTTTTTGCCAACTTTGTATTTAGGTGGTATCGTCTTCAATTTCTTGGATTGCTTCTTCAGTTTTTTTTATACGAATTTAATCAAGCTTGCTCATAGATTTGTGATAGTCTTTGCCAAGTTTGATTCCTAAAGTGTTTAATATCAAACATTTTGTAATATTGCCTTTGTTGAAGGAAAATAGAGCCTTGTACACAACGAGTTCAAGTAGGCCTATATTGAGCATAACAGAAGTATTGTTTAGGCATGCGTGACCAAATTATATTGTTTACAAATTCAATAGGTTTTGTGTAGCACGTTAAAGGCTTTTTCAGGAGATGAGGCTTTTTACGGGGCTTTTTCAGTCCCGTAAAAACTGGTTTAATTTGCCCTACAACAAAAGGCAGATTATTGTGGTCCTTGTGGTTACAACTTAATTTAATCGCAATTGATTTTTGAAACGTATACCAAGAGTCCTCGCCTTTTTTTTTTGCAAACCCCGTTAAAAACATTTGCGATAAGTCTATCGATAGTGCAGAGCTCAGCGGTGATGTTGTGCTTCATTCTGTAATTAGTAGTCAGAAGTCCAGTTTATTTGTATGTATTATTTATTTTGTAAAATACAAGGTTCTCAAATAGTTTACTAAAATTTAATTAATTTAACATTGGTTTCTGAGTCCGAGTTACATGGATCTAATATAGGAATTAAGAAATATACCTTGAATAACTGTGACAAATTAATGTAGAAATTAATTAATAGGCCCTAAATAAAATTAACAATTTTGCTCAAAGTGGTACACACACTAGATATTTAAAATAGTGCAACGTTGATCTACTTAAAGTACAAAGTATCAGACGCAAGTTTAAATATTTAAGATGTTTTCCGAATTTTTTTTACAATATAATGATTTTTTGGAAAAGCTTGGAAAAAGTTGCGTATTTTTTCGGGCATGACAGTCATAAATAATGATAGGCCTTTCCAGCCACTGGAAACTGTAGGAAATTTTGCCAATAAAACAAAATTGACAGATTGGAACGTTTTAGCTAATTAATTATAGATAGAGTGTTATGTGAAGGCTTGGAGAGAATGAGTCGAAGGCCTTGGTGGTAGGGAGGCTTAGTCTTTTTTAGTCGGAATCGCTTCTCCTTCCATTGGACAGTGCACAGAAAACTGGCTGCACTCTCAAGATCAAGCACCAAAACATAACCAATAATCTACACACTTTAAAAGTAAAGGCTAAACTTAAGCCACACGTGTTTTCACACTTAAAATATAAACCCCATTTTAAAATAGCATTCTATAGGGTCGAGCTTTTAGTTCGTTTTTACGGAATTTGTCTAGAATTCTTCGTGTAATCTTGTTTCAAATTTACTTGTGTTAAGCAGTATAAAGTCTTTAGAGTATGAAACAGAAATTACATTTCATAGACTATTATATGAAATCTAGAGTTTTCCCCATTGTGCTTTTTACAACGTTTTAATTTAGTTGACGTCTATAAGTGTAATAAGGGCAACTACTTCACCAGAACCTCCCATTCTTACCTCAAACTTCAATATGGTCTTCCAGAGTTGGCTTCTGTCCAACCCTCCTCCCTTCCTAAACGTAATCAATTTAGTGCATAAATATCAGCATTGTTCATTATCCCTCTTAAGTTATTTGTTTTATTTTGGAACTCACTTGCTTTCATTAATTTTCCTTCATACTGACATCTTAATTGTGTACAGTGTTTTTTTGCAATTAAACAAATCAAAGTGTGGTAGGAAAACGAGGAAATTGTTTTACAACTAACAAGTTCGTATCGCGTGATCCATGTTCCATACCATGTTATCGATATAATATGCATTTATGTTCATTTATTCCTGAATAACGTTAACTGGTCTAACTACAGCCTAAAGTTAGTTTTAGGTTAGTTATAATTTCTTAGTTGTAGCTGAAACGTCACTGAAGATAACGACTTTTCTTTGAAAAGTGTTTGACCAATAAACGTATGTTTCTGAGAATCTGTATTGTTCTTGAAAATTAGCTGTCTAAATTTTAAGTGTTGATGTTTAAAATTTAAGTAAAATTTTATTCGTAAGTGTTTGTGCGTTTTATTTGAGGCAGAAAAAATCGTCTTTTTAAATTATATCGTATTTTTTTTCATCTGTGTGAACAATAAACATATCGCATTGATATTGTCTGCAATTTTCATTATTCTCTTACGATGAAATTGCTTTTTTGATCTCATAGTATTTTACCGTTACTAATTCGATTTAAATTTGCCGGACACATTTTCAACATTATAACCTTTAAAGACATGATTAATTAATGAAGGTGCGACAAACCGAAAGACAATTCTAACACTACACTCGATTCCACGTTCACCGTGCAGTACAGGTCTTACGGGAGAATAGACATGCTACTATCATTACAGCGAACATCACGTTTATTGTCATGCGGGTTGCGTCAACTGACCTAGCATGGGAGTTAATGTTTTTTAGTTGGCTAGTATCACTGAGGATAACATGGCTTAAGGGCGCTCTGTACTGCACGGTGAACGTGGAATCGGGTGTAGAACAGAACAAATAGGTTTGGACGCCTTTAAAAATATACACTTTGTTTTCTTAAATTAGAAAATTACCCAAAGCCAGTTTTATTATTACGTCAGTGTTTGTATTGTTACGCCAGGGAAATTTTAGTTTGTTCAAGGTACATATGGCTTTGTAAGGTTAGGAGTACAAGGTTCATACTGTAACAGCGGATTTCACTCATTGTTGTTTGTATAGATATATAGCTGTGGTAAAAACCCTACAGAATAATAAATTCAAACAATTTGTTGTTTTTCTTTTAACTGAAGTTTTTACTGAATGATTAACGTGTAGACTTATGTTGAACTAAAACCTGGCCAGGTCATTTACATAAGTATGGAATAAAAACACATTTCGTGTGCTATTTAGAAATTTGTTGTTGTTGTTTATTAAGCCAGAAGGTCTAATTATTATCTGCTTTTAGTATTGCTGTATAATCCTTTAACTCCATTTTTCATGCACTTATTACGAGAATCATCGCTTAATTTAAGAATAATCTGCATAACCAATCCGAAGCAATGAATATGCATACACAACGACGACTTGAAACAATAAACCGTCTAACTAGTGCGCATGTAAACAGCGTGTTAATGCGTCCTGATTATAGGCGCATAATTAGGTTACCAAATCGCCGGTTGGAAATACGCAAGACACGGCTCAAGTATTCAAGAGGCGTGTTTATTGTTATAAAATAGGCACTTGGAGATGTAATAACAGGTTAAGCGCATAATCATGCCGAGCACGTGGTGCAGCCTTCGTTACGCGCATGCTCTCACATAAATACACCCTGAAATTGGGATTACGAGATGATTGTTTTTTTTTAAAGATTTACACTTTTTGTTACTGTGTTATGTATAATCAGGAAACGCTGACGCTTTGTAGGAAAGGTTTTAGACTAAACAAGAAGTGTTATATGGAGTTTAAAGAGAAACATTTTGTATATTTTTTTCTTACGATTTAAATCATAAACTACTTATCTGATTTTGACTAAAATTTTATTGACCGTTAAAGAAAAACCAAAACATAGAGCTGAAAAAAAGTTGGCTACGATAAGATTCATCTATTTGAAGTCTATTACAGTGTCATCATATTACTGTAAGCCTGGTCGTAGTTACCCATGAACAAACATTTTAAACTTGTACCTGATAATTATTCTTTTTCTTTAAATCAATTCTATTTCAATATTTGGCTGCGAGGTGTTAGGTTGTCGTACAGGGAAATGCTGAGGCAAATTTAACTGCTAAGGAAGCCGCTCACTTACCGCCTACCGTGGAGTGTATAATGACATCCGATTTTGTATACGTTTTGAAGCCTGGCTAGCTGTATAGAATAATAAGCTTCAAGAGATTAAAGATACAGTCCGTCCATGAATACCTTTAAACCGCCGAAGGCGTCGAAAGAAAGTGGAGGTCCCCCTTCTACGCATTCCATGCCGTGCTAACCCATGGGTTTCTGATGCTTCATGGAGAGCTTCCACTTCGTTCATACTGTTTTTATTTTTTATTTTTATCAATAACCTCCTTTTCGAGTGTGATGCCCTTGATCAAAGCATGTCCTTAAGAGTATTCGCCTATCGAATTACAGGTGATGAGAGACTAAAGCCGCGTTTACACTTGTAGCTGAAGAGCTATATAGTTGAGCTATTTAGCCATATTCGAGTTCCGGCTATATAGGTCAGCTATATAGCAGATTTCCACAGCTTTATAGCAGAAAACGAACTATCCGTTGGTTGTCGGTAAAGATCATGGAAAACATCTAGCCCAGCTCTGCTAAAAGTGCAATTTGTTTATAGCAGAGCTATATATAGCCCCCTCCCCACCGTAACCTCAATTTTATTCCATCACATCTAAAAGTTGCGTCTTTCTTTTCAATTTTTGGTCCAATAACATTAAGCAAATATTCGAAATCACAACCGGTCATTCTCAAAAAATGTTTAAAACTTCCATCACATCGAATTCCACAAATAGGCGGATTTCCCACAGTATCATCTTTAAGTAAATCTTTTAACAAATCACTACCACTGTACTTGTTTCTACATTAAAGTGAGATGGTTTCACCCAATATCTGCGTTTTCTTCTTTTTTTAGCTAGTATAACTGTTGCAGCAGCAGCAAGAAGTACTTTCTTGCTCGGCATCTTGAGGTGAAATAAAGAAAATTTACAACTTCAGTACTGCTATTTGTTGCTGCTAGAAAAACGTTTATACCAGAATATAGTGGAGCTATGTAACCGAGCTATATAGCTCTCCAGCTACAAATGTAAACGCGGCTTAAGACCATTGTGATTAGAGTTTCTGCATCGTTTGAATATGATTGGTCATATTTAGAGATACTTGTTTAGGCAAAACTATTGATTGTGTTTTGTTAACTAGATTTAGTTTCGTGTTATGAATTAACTGTTAAATTTTTGTGTTTGGGTGTATACTACTGTTTATTTTATGAGAATGAATTAAATGCTCTCAGATTTTCGTCTTTAACAAAAAGCATAAAATAATAATATAAGAAGATCTTTTAATGCCTTGAATAAGTTTATATGTCACATATGTTGGTTTTAATTCCTTTTATTGGTTATTAGATTCAAGTAGTACAAATGAGATTCGTTTTATTTCATATACAGCTAGGTTTGTATTGTAAAACTATATTGTTTTGTGTAGGCTTTCACTTGTATTCGTGATTATTCTTAACAATCTCTTCTATTTGTTACAGGTAAACATTGAACACCTCTTGCCTGTCTTTACGTATTACATTAAGGTAAGCTTTTAAATCAAAATTCGTTTTACCAATCCTCTAAAATATTGTTGATAGTGAATATTTTAATTTTGTATTAACGGTAGGTTTCCTTTTAAACAACCTAATTCGTAAATAGTAGCTGATAAACAAACGCTTAAATCCTTTCAGATGACTGTGTACCTCTAACTTTGCAACTGTGAAGGTACACAACGATGTTTACAAATTAAGCAATTACAGAATATCTTTAGATTCGACATTTTGTTCTATCAGGGTAGGTGGTGCTGGTGGCTGAAACAAGTACGGGGCAGTTTTAAAAGACTTACTTGCACGTTTGATTAATCAAAATAAGTTTCAAATATAAATAGTTCCTGAAATAAACGTTCTACCAACACTTAAATAGGGTGGCATGTAGCTGAGGGATAAGCGTACCTGACTTCATAACTTTAGATTCCTGGTCCGAATCCGCATGTCGACCATGGATGTTTATACATTAGGAAAGTTTATTTTGATGCGATGTATTTTGCCTGTACAAAATAATAAAACGAATTGACTTTATATAAACCTTTTGGAAAATATAAAAGCGAGTTATTTTTTCCAGCCAGATAAACAGTAATTTTAAATGAGTTGAAAATAATTTTAAATGAGTTGAAAATAATAAACTCTATTAAATTTATTTCTACAATCATATTAGTACTAGCTCGCCTGATCCGGCTTTGCACGGATAGACAAATCAAATTTAAATGTATATTTACAAAAAATATATTATATCAATAAATATATTACACTATGTATTTCTTATGGGGATTTTTAGTAACTTTGACCCCCCAAACCTCCCCTAAAATTTCGATTTTTTTTTTTTCCCTTTCTTAGTGAGCACCCAGGGCCCTAGAGGAAGCTACATACTGAATTTCATTCCAATCCGTTCGGTGTTTTTTTTTAGTAAATTTGACCCCCTAAATCCCCCTAAAATTTCGAATTTTAAAAAAAAAACTTTTCTTAGCGAGCACCTAGAGCCCTAGAGGAAGCTACATAACAAATTTCATTCCAATCCGTTCGGTGTTTTTTTTAGTAACTTTGACCCCCACCCCCGCCAAACCTTCCCTAAAATTTGGAATTTTTTATACCCTTTCTTATCAGCACCTACGGCCCTAGAGGAAGCTACATACCAAATTTCTTTCTTAGAGAGCGCCTATTGCCCTAGAGGAAGATACATACCAAATTTCATTCCAATCCTTTCAGTAGTTTTAGAGAAATCGTGATCAGTGAGTCAGTAGATTTGGCTTT
Organism: Philaenus spumarius; assembly: GCA_018207615.1. NCBI lineage: Eukaryota > Metazoa > Arthropoda > Insecta > Hemiptera > Aphrophoridae > Philaenus > Philaenus spumarius. The sequence continues at coordinate 130,301 of JAGFPH010003198.1, read as the reverse complement.
TATAGATATCTTGTAAAATATTTTTTTAATATAAAAAATATATAATTTTAACATTCCAGAAATTTTGTGTATTCTCACAATACCAGAGGAGCAACTTTGATACATCATCAGCTGCATAAACTTAATGTTTATGGAAATCTTTCCTCCCAGATTTTTTTTTTAGCACGGTATAAATGTATATATACAAATTTCCCACTATATTATATTTTATTATTTTGTAAATTTGGTTGAAGCCTGTAGTATATGCATATTGTACCTAAAATGTTGCTTTATTAAAATAAGTATTTTTATAATTTGTGTTTCATGGTATCTTTGACCACACACATTTTGTATTAGCCCATGGCTGTATAATAAATGAAATTGATAGAACGTTACAATTTCGAATGCAAATAACTTCTAACGAAAGTGTATTTAATACGAGAATGGGTTGGCCTAACGAAGCGTTCAGGAGTGGGCAAAAATACAATTACAAATGTGCACACAAAGTGTTAATCAAATTGCAGTAGTTTCATGTCTGAGTTCCCATTTAAAACACGTACTTGATCTAGCATTATGACACGGCATGCGTGAATAATGACTACCTACGTTATCTGCATCCATGAGAAACTACAATTATTAGTCGACTATCGTAATTGATGGCAATACTTTCACGCTCGGGTTTATATTTGTTTTATCAATCCGATCTCAAAATTGCAAATTGTCTGTCAACACTGTTTAATTGTAAAACAAACATTTGTTAGTTTAAATACCCTTTAGAAATAATACCAATTGTTCGGTTGCCATTATTATTTGTTTGGATTTAATGTTTGTCTTTTTCAATGTACGTATTGATTTACTGGTACGACTATGTGTAGAGTAACAACAATAACGCCAGGCTTATAGAAATGTGTTGATTCAGTGCTTTCAACTAGTTCCCACCTTACATGGTTATTAAAGTGTGAAAACATCAATCATTGTCAAGTAAGGTTGTAAACTGGTCTTGAATTATGTATTTTCATTGATATTGTACAGGTTTATTAACGGTAGATTTTCCGTCGATTAGCAGTTACTATTACAACACACAATCATTGTCATTTACTCTTAGGCATCCACGTTACACGAGTTTGAGTATTGGCTAGAGTGTAACGCTCCTCAAAACCTGTTTGGCTATTATAATTACTTTTGTTTTAATGTGTGACGTCAGCTCTTGCAATCGGGATTGACTTTGTTGATCTGTTTAATTTAAATTATATTGTTTTTGAACAGTATGCAAATTATATCAGTACTCAGTAAAATAAATTGATTTGCTAAAACGATTACGCTTTAGATTGGGGCATTAAAAAAAACAATTTTTACACTAATAAACATAAATGCTGACATGTTTTATGTATATTGTTAGATATAATCTTGTAGTTAAATCTTGCATTTGTTAGATCTAGAATTGGTTAGATCTTGCATTGGTTAGTTCTAGTATTGGTTAGATCTTGCACTGATTAGATCTAGAATTGGTTCGATCCTTAATTATTTATTAGCTACCTAGTGTTCGTTAGATCTTGTATTGTTTATACCTACTATTGCTTAGATCTTGCATTGATTAGATCATCTAGTATTGGTTAGATCTTGCACTGTTTAGATCTAGAATTGCTTAGATTTTGCATTGGTTAAATCTAGTATTGTTTATATGTAGTATTGCTAGGTTTGCAGTGATTAGATTTAGATGGGTTGGATCTTGTATTGATTAGATCTAGTATTGGTTAGCTCTAGAATTACTTAGATCTTGCATTTGTTAAATCTAGTATTGTTTATCTAGTATTGCTAGATTTTGCACTGATTAGATTTAGAATTGCTTAGATCTTGCATAGGTTAAATCTAGTATTGTTTATATGTAGTATTGCTAGGTTTGCAGTGATTAGATTTAGATGGGTTAGATCTTGTATTGATTAGATCTAGTATTGGTTAGCTCTAGAATTGCTTAGATCTTGCATTGGTTAAATCTAGTATTGTTTATATCTAGTATTGCTAGATTTCGCACTGATTAGATT
>JAGFPH010003198.1:112833-123280 GCA_018207615.1 Philaenus spumarius | reverse complement strand
CACCTTTAACTTAAGGACACATATGGCTTGTGATTCATAAAATGTATGCCCTTTAAAAATCAGAAATTTCCGTGACAAGAAAATAATAATCTGTTAAAGCCGATTAATTTCCTACACTCATAAATGTTATTTTGTAAATTATTTTCTAAACGTGTAAAAAGATATGTTATTGCACTATGAACGTTGTACATATCTTTGTAAAATTCTACAAAATAATCTACAAAATAACATTTATGAGCGTAGCATACGAATCGATTATCCGATTTTCATTTTCTTATCTTTTAAAGGACATCAATTTGATTTATCACAAGCCATATGTCCATTAAATATTTCTGAGTTGGGAGTGGTAGTCCTATGAAGCCAACGAGTGGAGTGGAGGTGTTTTGCTGTTTTGTAAATATGGATTCTATGATTCCCCTTGACGGTGAGTAACAGTCCTTTGGTCAGATTTTGCATCTCTTTTCGTCTTTTAAATAATAGGCCTATAAAGTTAAGAAAATAACTTACAAAATAACATTGTTGAGCGTAGCGAACGAGTGCGTTAACTGATGTTTATTTTCTTACCACAGAAACTCATGGTTATTGAAGGGCTTTCCAACGATATGTCACAAGATAGGGGTTGCCATTTAAAAAAATTAAAGTACCCTGTTTTCTCCCCTCTCCCCTTTTCAAAAGGGGGCATCATTTTTACTATCCCTTCAACACCAGAAAAAGTGTTGTAATATGGTAGAGGTTTTACGTTGATATAGCAATCCGTTTAAATTATATGTATGTATGTGTATCACGACTTATTTTACTCTCTGCATATACATTTGCAACTAAAACCAACTTCTAAACGTTCTAAAGTCAAACATTGACAACAAAGGTATCAGATGGTATTGTCACGCGTGCGCTCACTCAGTGCAGACGGTACAGTGTGATAGAGATTCCGATGGAGCTGTGAATAATCCATCAGACATCAAAGTAAAACCTAACCTCCCTCCGTTCCCCCCGATATGTATATACGTCGGTATAGATTATTTTAATTGATTTAGAAAATTATTGTAGGGGTGCGAGACCACTACAATACAAATCAATAAGTGCGTTTATTCGCTCTGTTCCAAAGGGTGGACAATGGAATTGAGGGGATAAAATATCTGAAAAGCGGTGATTACACCTAGGCCGATACGAGTTTGCATTTAATATAGAGTTTGTGACTCCACTGCCTGTCCACGCCTTATGTTTAGGGGCAAAGATAGTATGAGCTTTCAAATTTTCTAAAGTACCGGTAATGTAAGTGTACTACAGTATGATACAATATTTATGGGTTTTCCAACATAGCGAAAATATATAGTTCATCGTACAAACATTATTTGTAGACTCATTTGTGACCTAAACAATCCAGCAGATAATATTTAGTATGCATTTGTAGCAAAAGTGGCGAGATACCTATAAAAGTCGATGGTAGTCGTCTTCGATCCGTAGGTCACGACCGGCCTGAAGAGTGTTCAGAAACGTAAAGTTGGAATTAGAGCTACAACTAGCGAATCTCCGTATACACGCAAGGATTAGGGGCACAAACGGACTCATAGGGTTCCAAAAATAATTTTAAAATGTTTAACTTATAATAAATCAGGTATAACTTCAAATAGAGACTATTCAGATAGGCAGGATTCACCAATTATACCTGCGAACAGATCTACTTCCAAACTTCGAGGAAGGTTCGAGTTGTATTAGGGCGTATTTCGCTAACAATCTATTCCCGCAACTTTGCCAGTGATCGTAGCCATCATGGAACTATCTTGCTGCGTTCCAAAAAGATCTACCTGTTGAATACCATGCCGATGGGGCAAGAAAGACTGAGCGACCTAGGAAAAATAGCTATTAATTGTGCAAATTTAGGCGCCTTAGAAACGAAAGAGCTTGTAAAATCATTTGCTCATATAATTTCAAAAAACGCATTTTTGTTTTAATTTTGTAGCTGTTTTATTGGTAAATAGAAATAAAATGATCATTCATTTTATCCTTTAATTCCCCGTACTTGCAATTCTCGCTGTACTGAAATCTTCTACATCGGTTATGTCTTTTATCGGCATCGTTTACATCGATCAACTAACCTCCAATCTATAGAATCTTCCAATTTGGATATCTGTAGTTCATGCCATTTAGATATCTGTAGTTCATGCCATTTGGCTACTGTAGTTCGTACCATTGCTACTAGCCTCTTTTGTAAATGACATTCTCCAAATTATCGGTTTCCACTATTTTTACTTCACAGCTGTCGTATTCTTCAGGCCACTATGAATCTGACAATGAGGTCGGTAACGTTTTTAATGTTCTCGTTCTCTTAAACTAGTGATCCAGACAAAAGAATTAATCTATACTTTTTCGTACTAGGCCTACAGAACGTGCATTGTATTGCTAAATTAGAGAGTTGCAGGAGTTTAAACTATGTCCTGTTACAATTTGAAATAAATAAAATATAAATCCTCTTCCACATATTAGCACTAAACCGTGAAAGGTATGGTACTTTAATAAATTTTCAATTATACAGAAATTGAAACAGTTTTCTTGAATGTTTCAAATTTATTGTAAGTACCATGATCGACGAGAGATGCAGAAATAATAACTCGTCTGTAATAACTCGAAATTAATGATTATTTTGTGTGAGCAAGTATTAAAACTTCATACTTTACTATAGTAACCGATGCAGTACAACTCAATCTTTTGGCAGTGAACTTGTTTTGTTCGCTCTACACGTTTCATAACAAAATATATTGTCTAAGGTTAACTTCACAAAATGAATGCGGATTTGTAAGAGATGATGTGTACGTATTTGTCAACTTGACGTGTGCACCATTCAAGTTCTAATGCATACATCCGTATGTAAACGTACATGTAGATACTTTGAAAATACACAATACACAGATATATATTACGTTTCTACGTAGTAGGCAACACAACACGACAAGGGAAACTGTTTGGAAGAGATTTACATTTATTGACAGTCACGTGTTGGGAAAAGGATTTACGTCGGCTTTCCTACATCGTCTCTCCTTCCGAAGGAAAATAGGTTTTAAGAATAATTGGCGTACAAACTTTCACGCTCCTTGGTTGGACTTCCACCCACTACACCGACATCTAGTGACTAGATGCCTTACGAATGGGTATAGAGGATCGACATAGATGGATTATCAAAGGTGTTTTGATACACCACTGTTCGAACTGTCAGGTTCAAATCTAGCTATTGGCATTGCATTTTTCCAGTTCAGCCCACTTTGCATCCTTCATTAGGTCTATGGGTGATGATGCTTTAGGAAAAATGTGTTAAGTTATAGAACTTTCACTTGATTCACTCGTACCCATGATATACTATATTCCCTATGATTTTTTTTCCAAAAGATTAATTTTTGTCGTCATTTTATTTGTTTATAAATTTTCTTATTTGTTTAAATAAGTATTTACTTTTAGCAGTTAGACAGGGGAGTAGAATCACTCAAAATACTAGCAAAATTCTAGCTTATGGCACCACCGCTTATCAACTGAGCCACCTCCGTCTCCACTAGCCTAAATATTAAAATAAAGTGAAGTGATTTGTTATAAAAGTCCGTAGAGTCTGGTATTGATACAAGTTCAAAAGTTCTAGGACTGACACAATCGTATGACAAAATATAATTGCATTAGTGTAAACTTTAATCATAAACTGATGTAATCGTGTCTGTAATGTTGATTATGTACCGTTGCATACGTTTAGTGAAGACGTAAACAGTAAACCAATAATGAAATAAGTGTTCAGATAGTTTTTTGTTGCATGAGTGCGGTTTGTAGAAACCATTATTATTTGACGTTTTGGTGCGATAATAATATTGTAAAAATAAAATGTAAAAACTAACTTTGTACTAAGCACACAATTTGAATAAATAAACCCCAATTCTATACGATATTTTACCTCAGGTTCCCAATTAATATAAAAACACCAAAGTTCCCTAAACATAATTATACTGAACCGTATAACGATAGGATCGGCTGTTGGTATAGTTGTGTTAAAGTCATAACGAAACTCCATTGCTGTTGTTAATTAGTGTGACCTCAGAGATAACCCGAACTATCAACTCTCACATACTGATAAGCAAACTGTAACAACCCTGACATAACAACCCCTATTGATCAGGGGTATTGATAAAGAGTTTAACTGCATGTGTGTTTAATTCTGGGCCGGATCTACAAATTCTATTCCATCCTCATATAACTTACGAACTCCGCTTTATAGAAGTGATTGATTTATTTTTAAATAATTAAACGTAAGTGATAAAACAGCACTAACAAGGAATAACAACCAAGCCAAATATGTACATATAATGATCATATATTTAAAATACAATGAATAAACGGTACCAAGAATTGGCACATACTTTCTCACAAACATATTTAAATTACTAAAAAGATTCACTGTGACTTGTAGGGTGGGGTAGGAGATTTTTTTTATTAAAGTTAAAGATTAACTAATAAATATTATTATTATTATCTAGAGAGAAAACTATTCGATCGATTTCGAACAAATTTGCACCAAACACGTCAATTAGGTCTTTAAAGATGCACGTAAAAAAGTTTTGAAAATTTTTGAAAAACAACCCCCTTTATGGCCAAAAACCCCCCAAAAATCAGTTATTCTTATTATTATTAGCTAAACGAGAATTTTTAGAAAGATGCGGGTTTTTGCATATAGTAGAGCACATTAAAGGCTACAAATAAGCCAAATTTTATCAAAATCGTTAGAGTTGTTTTTTTATAAAAAAATAATAACTGATTTTTTGGGAGTTGTTTAAGAAAGTAAAAAACAGTTTGTGAACATTTAGTAACGAGATTGTTGTGAAGTTATAGTGTACACTGACGCTAGACTAAAGTGAGCGGAGACAACCTTCTGAATGCAAGTACTGTAGTTTAGTAAGACGCTCGAGCGCAACTAGAATATCGATTGTAAGCATTTCAGTATTTTCCTAATGTTTGTATTATTTTAGATGTTTTCCCTATGCATACACCATTAATGTTGCAGAAATGTCCAATGTATAATCAGTAGATATCTATGATTTTCTGTTTTCAAGTAATTTAACTTTAACTAGGTTTTTCGTCTTTTTAAAGCAAATATCTTTAGAAAAATCGATATTTTAACATTTTTATAACTTACGAATTTTTGTGTGTATGTTCAATAACAACTTTTTGCAAATTACAAACATTTATACAGTGTGACAAAACGTCCCGCACTGGTTTAATATTTCGTATACAAAGAAAATATGAAGCTAGATGTGATTAAGGAATCTACTCTATGTAAAAATACTATTTTATTAAGATTTCGAAAAAATTATCCGCCATCTTGGATCCGCCATTTTGAATGTAACTTTGTTTTTTTAAACAGGAAGGTGGTCATGTGATACATCATTTCGATGTAGAATTTCAAGAGAAAACCAACGGTGAAATTTGCACATCCATATCTTTAACCGATTAAAAATGGCGGCCAAAAAAACGGAATCTTGTTTTCCAATTTTGCCCCATTTTGTTGTACTATTTTTTTTTTTTAACTAATTACTATTCTTTTTGTATTTAAAATTAAATAAGCTTTCAAGCGATATGCAACACAACGATATTTGGGAATATTTAAAAATGTTTAGTTTCAGCCATTTTGATTTTTCAAAATTGATTTCGAGTGGTTCAACCAAATATCATTGTGTGGCTTGTCGTTTGAAAGCTTATTTAATTCTAAATCCAAAAAGAATAATAATTAGTATAAAACAAATAGTACAGCCAAATGGAGCAAAATCGGAAAACACGATTCGTCGTTTTTGGCCGCCATTTTTAATCGGTTAAAGATATGTATGTGAAAATTTCACCGTTGGTTTTCTCTTTAAATTCTACATCAAATTGATGTATCAAATGACCACCTTCCCATTTAAAAAAAAAAAACAAAAACAAAGTTACTTTTAAAACGGCTAATCGAAGATGGCGGATACATTTTTTAAAATCTTAATAAAATAGTATTTTTACATATAGTAGGTTCCTCAATCACATCTACGTTCAAATTTTCTTTGTATGCGAAATATTAAACCAGTACAGGACTTTTTGTGCACCCTGTATACAAAATTCCAAGTTTGCTTTAAGAAATCCTAATTTTTATCACTTTTTATCAAGCCCTTTGTTTTCATAATAGTAATTAGAAGCTAGTTTTCTAGGGAGATCAGTCTTTCTTGCGACATCAGAAGACTTCGCAGGCACTACTACTGTGAAATGTAATAAGTGCTAAATTTAAGATCGTTGTACATCTAAATTGTTCCCAAGAATAATTTGTAATAATGCTTACTTGATATTATTATTTTGAAGGAATAAGTTTAGTAAATTTAATTATTTACTAGTGCCTCCAATTACTGCGAAGTATCGAGGGTATATATCATACCGTGGTGTAATCGATCTAAGCACGCATGTAATCTTTGAAACGCGAAATTAATTTAACAATTTTTGCTGATTTCGAAATGCCACAGCAAAAAGAAAATATACGCACTAAAGTAATTGGTAACAAAAGTTTTTTGTAATGTTATTAATATTTTATTACTGTAATAGTAGCATTTGCTTTGCTTATAACAGTAGGCTGGAAACAGTACTGGTTTGTGGTTTTTACTAGCGTTACAAAACGGCCATTGTCAGTATTAATTTATTATTCAGTTTCTATAATGGCATACAGTAGTTACAGCACGCTCTGTTGGTGGTCGTCCGGAACTTGAACTCCACGGACTTGAATTTCTGTCACGAAATTTAGCATTGCGTATCCGGCCTAATAATGAATAACCAATGACATTGCCCGGTTTACATAATTAATGTACAAATATCAGATGAATGTTGTGGTAAACTGTCACCCAGACTTATAAATCATGGCCATTCCACAAATTTGTTTTCATTAATTTAAATTTTTAATGTGAGAAAAACAACAACAAAACATGTGTACGTTGAAAAACATGTGTATGTAGAAACATTAAGAGGCGGAAAAAGTTAAGCATAAATTAATCGAAATCAACCAAAATGATGTTTAGCAAAAACAAAGTTTAATGTTTTCACTATTGTACACTAAAGTATGAACAGGCATGTTTTGTGGGTTAGTGCAAGAAACTGTGGCTATGGCTGAAATTGTCATTTATCCATTTATAAATTACACTCTAATTGAGTAAGTAATCCGTGTGAATTATAATGTAAATACAAGATGAAAAAATGGAACACTTTTCCGCCTTCGAATCGTGTTTTTTTAAATACTCAAAAATTTGACGTTTTTGTCTCGCTAGAAAGCTCAAAAGCTTTTCAACTGTCCGCAATAAAATTACGAATATTTTGGCACCACCAGAAATGTTCTGACGTCTATGAGTGCTCATTTCGTGTCCACAGACAGACACACATACAGACACCCGAACACTACATTTTTGGATTGCTTTATCGTGGCACAGAGACCTCGAAAACTTCGAGAAAAGTCATAAAAAGTGAAGATACATTTTTTAGAATTTTCGCAAGATTTCAATACTTTGGCATTTTAATGCGAGTCGATGTAACAAGTCTAATAACGGTCTTAGACGTATTTAGTCAACAGATGAACAAAATTGACGAAACCGACTTAGTGGTTTTGGGTTTTTAAAGATTAAAATAAGAATGTTTTTATTTACATTTTGTAGAAAATTATTAGAATTAATCAAATTAATTCTAATACTAATCAAATTAATTCCATTACTAAACAAATTAATGCCAGTATTAATCAAATTAATTAGAATTTCGCCAGGGACAAACAATAGTTACAACTTCGTTTTTCAAATTTCATTTAACATTAGTAAACTCTTTTCTGAGTTTTCCTCTACATATGTGTGTCTAATAAGCCTATATTTATAGTTGAATAATAATGAGCTCTTTAATAATTTCTTCATTCGAGATTTTTTGTGCAACAGCACGTTCATTTTATAGGGATAAAACAAAGCAACACAAAACATAAACAAATAGGGACCTTTATATTGTTATAAGTTGTGTTCCGCGATATTTAAAACTAATACCAAACTCGCATCTATTTAACGCGTAGTATCCATCCTCACCTGCTTGACAACAGTAACCTGTTAATTGAAACACTAGAATGTGTGGAAGAAGGTCAGTTCCTACCAACCTTGCCTAAATGTAAGGCAGAAACACAAGTTGCGAACCGACTGTAGCTGTAGCGTCTGATGCAAGGTTGTTTATTCAAATCAACTTCTTGAGTTGGAACGTGCATCACGATTCCTTTAAAGCTGGCATTGTTGCCTTCCGTCAGGTTTGATGCATTCATATCATACAGTGAATACAAGTATTCGCGCAACATTTTAAAAGGATTTATTTTGCGACGAGCCTATGTGTTAATGAATTTGTATTGATGTATTTAATGATATTTTTTACAGTAGATTAATATATTTAGTGAAATAAATTTAATTGCAATCCTAATTCAAATTACACATTTGCATTTCATACTAACGGCAACCAAAGCCTAAATTGCAATATTACTTTCTCACTATACTATAGTATAGAGAAAGTATAGTGATCGCAAAAAAAATCGATGTTGAAATTTTTGTGAAAATATCCGTTTTGGGACCCTTGAGTCCAAAAAAGTGTTTTTTACAAAATTTCTGTATGTATGTCAGTATGTATACAAAGCTAGAGCGAAAACTATTCGATCGATTTCAAACAAATTTGCACCAAACATGTCAAGTAGGCCTGTACAGATGAACGAAAAACGGTTTTGAAAATTTGTGAAAAGCAACCCGCTTTTTGGGAAAAACCCCCAAAAAATCAGTTATAATTTTTAAAAAAGGCTCTAACAATATTGATAAAACTTGGCTTATTTGTAGCCTTTAATGTACCCTACCATATGCAAAAAACCGCATCTTTCTAAAAATTCTCGTTTAGCTAATAATAATAACTGATGTTTTGGGGGTTTTTGGCCATAATTCGGTTGTTTTTCAAAACCTTTTTTCGTGCATCTAAACAGCCTCCCTAATTGACGTGTTTGGTGTAAATTTGTTCGAAATCGATCGAATAGTTTTCTCTCTAGATAATAATAATAATATTTATTAGTTAATCTCCTACTTTAACAAATCACCCTCCTACTTACTCCACCTACAATTATGAAGTCACAGAAAATCTGTTTAATAATTTAAATATTTTGTGAGAAAGTATGTGCCAGTTCCTGGTACCGTTTATTTATATTTGTGTGCGTATTCCAGTTTTAAGAATCTATAACAATACTTAGGCCTGCTTAACATAAACGCATTACATAAACAATATGTCATTCGCCGGGCAAAGAATTCAAAATTAAAGACTGTGAGCGATCCACTTAAGATCGGCTGTGGTCTACCCTTAGAATTTACTAAATGTAATTTCTCAAAATAGCTTATAGATTGTTCCATCTATTTTTCTACTCACGGAAACGCTTGTTAATTACATGTATACAAATAAATGATTGTTTTCTTTTCCTTTTTAGCGAATTTCCATAGGAAAAATGAGCTATTTGCAGTGGCCCTTATGGTGAGACCCAAGGTCTGGAGTAGCAAATGAGCACCGCATTTTAAGTCCGATTTGTTCCAAATTTGGTACACGTGTTGGTTGTCTATGTCGCTCGGACGAGTTCGTTAGCCAAAAATATCCAACAACCGGAAGTACGTTTTTTGACCGGAAGTAACTATTTTTGAGATTTTACTACGAGAATGAAATTTGTTTAGAGTTTTTTCTAAAAATATAAATGTAGGAAGGATGTTATTCTACACATTTTTTTTACGCGACCTTATAGCTCGCTTGGTTCCCCCAAAATCGACCAAAACGTAAAATACAATAAAAGTACCCGGTTCGAAGCCATGTGGTGCAAACTCGCTAGGCCACTATTAGGAAACAAATTCTACTAATATATTGAGTACACACAGACAGCTGTTCAACGCCTTCGTGACTACTCCCAAATTGATGGTTGAAACCCTAAAACATAGGCATATAAACTTAATTTTGGAAATTTCCTCTACTCACGTCAGCGGTCCAGCTGCGTGGTCGAATTATTTAAGTATTAATTTAGTTCAACAATTTTGTGTTAAACATACAGCCTTAATTTTAATAATTGATTTACAATTCTGAAAGAAGTTGACTGAAAATGTTTAACCGTATTTATTTGAAGCACTTTGAAAATGTACGTTTGGTAAATATTGATTTTATACTCTCAGGTATCTGTGACGGATATGCAACGTCGGCAAAAATATTAGGTAGAAGGAATATTAATTACAAATGTTTTGGTCATACATATCTTTCGTCACATTCTATAACTGTCCGTTTCATCTACCTTGAATGTGTGTGCAACAAACGACTTTGTTTGGATCAATTATTAACAAATTTTAATTAAAGCAAAGACAAAAATAATCAAACCCACCTCACCCTACGGCGC
>JAGFPH010003198.1:102015-112733 GCA_018207615.1 Philaenus spumarius | reverse complement strand
TTAATCAGTTGTTTTATAGGTTATTGCGTATTATTGTTATGTTAGTATGGTTGCTATGGCAATAAATGTCACAATGACTGCAAATCTTGGTATAAAATCTTTAGTCCAATTTATATGGATGCAGACCGGTTTTCATTTTAAACATCTTGACGTTATGGACACTTTAGTGTAATGCTAAGTATATTTAAATACAAACATTTGAAATTATCTTTGCTTTTGTCTCGAAATGAAGCTCTCAACTTCGTAATAATAACATTTACATTTTTTAATTTTCGTCCGAAAAACGTAGGTCTAATTTTTTAAAGTAACTGGTGTTTAAAATTTAATTTACACAGTGTAGAAATATATGGTAAATATTTGGTAGTCGCTTTTGTGAATTCTCCTTAAACCTAATTTAGGTGGTTTTAATATTATAACTTATCATAGGCCTTTATTTGGTCATATTAGGATATATAATATTTCTTTTTATACATTTTCTGAAAGAAAATGTAAGGGTGATATAAGGGTTAAGGGCGATAGAAAAAGAAAACACATAAGTATATTTATTTAATTATAAAACTTAAAAATTAAGATTACACACGTTTTTAAAATTAATATTTATTGCTGTATTTTGAGTTTTGAATTGTTATATATATACCGGGTGTCCGAAAAGTCTGGAAACGGTTTAATATTTTGTATGTAAGGAAATTTCAAGGTAGGTGTGGTTGAAGAACCTACTCTATGTAAAATACTATTTTATTCAGATTTCAAAAAATTTATCCGCCATCTTGGATTCTCCATTTTGAATGTAACTTTGTTTTTTTTTTAATGGGAAGATGGTCAAGTGATATATCATTTCAATATAGAATTTCAAGATAAAACCAACTGTGATATTTGCACATACATATCTTTAACCGTTTTAAATTGGCGGCCAAAAACAACGAAATCGTGTTTTTCGATTTTGCCCCATTTTGCCATACTATTTAAAAAAAAATTATTCATTATTATTCTTTTTAGAGTCAGAATTAAATAAGCTTTCACATGATATACCACACAACGATATTTGGTTGAACCACTCGAAGTCAATTTTGAAAAAATCAAAATGGCTGTAACTCAAAATTTTTAAATACTCCCAAATATCCTTGTGTGGCTTGTCGTTTGAAAGCTTATTTAATTCTAAATGGAAAAATAAAAATAATTAAAGTATTAAAAAAATAGTACAGCAAAATGGGGCAAAATCGGAAAACACGATTTCGTTGTTTTTTTGCCGTCATTTTTAATTGGTTAAAAATATGGATGGACAAATTTCATCGTTGCTTTTCTCTTGAAATTCTACATTGAAATGATGTATCACATTACCACCTTCCCATTAAAAAAACAGTTAGGCTTACATTCAAAATGGCGAATTAATTTTTTGAAATCTTAATAAAATGGTATTTTTACATAGACTAGGTTCCTCAATCACATCTACCTTCAAATTTTCCTTATATACGAAATATTAAACCGTTTCGAGACTTTCCGGACACCCGGTATAATTGCAGTACATTCTATAACACGAAAATGTCAGTTTAAACAAAACATATCTATCAAATATAACTTAAAACTTTTAGTCGTCTCTTACAAATTAATCCCAGTTTTTTTAGTTTAAATTCTGATAAATACACGTGTCACTTTGTTAGCATGTCGTTATGAATATAGGGCACACGGGTGACATGCCCGGGAAGGGTAATGTTTTGAAAGTCAGCAAATACAGACAAATCGGCGCGTCGGCTTGTTAGGAACAATTGGATCTTGTCCGGGACTATCGATTGCTTTCTGAGCTGATGTCAGCTGGTTTACTGATAGATTGGACAAACACACCACGGCTACGAACGTCAAAATTAATTGTTTCAAGTTCGTGTCTTTTAAAAAAAACACAATTCTCTTTTTATATTTAGCTACCCGATACAGGTGAAAGTTTTGTATACAATATCATTTCTGTTAAATTCAAATTTTGTTTTGTAAGCGCCGAACAGAAACCTACGTTTCAATATTGTAATTTAATTATTGTCTGTCTTCTTTCTGCTTGTGTATGGAAATATGTCTTCTTAAAAAGTTAATAATACTAAAAAGGCCTGATCTTCGTGCACTATTATTTATTATTAAAATCAATAATGCACTTAAAGAGTTAATAAAGCACTTTAATTGTTTTAATATATAGTATAGTTTTTAAATTTGTAATCTATTTGAATATGTCAATTACAAAATTTCATTTAAAGGGAGTGTTCGTTAAATAATTTCGTACTTTAAAGGGAGTGTTTTAGTTATTTACTTAAATAAAAATAGTAAAATGTGTAAATCTTATTTTTTAGTGTGTGTTTGGTTGAACAATGGTAAGCGTTATTAGTAGTTTTCAAGTTATATTAATTTTGTTGATTGTACTTCTATCACCGTTATTTTCAACATTTTGAAATCTCTTTTTTTAATTGACATCCAAACGATATTCTGGTCTTAAAAATAACAAGAACATATAGTTATACAATGCACATTTTGGAGTCACTAGTACAAACAAGCTAACATTGATAAAATGATGTACTTCCTAAGTATCCAGCTAAATCTAGTTCTCTAATGGTATGCTTCATACAGGCTGAAGTTTATTAGGATGCTCAGCTAGAATCCTATCCATATAGGCCGAACACTATCATCCTATTCTTATGAGCTCCTCTCTATTTATTTATTTGCTATCTCGCTTTTTTGGGGTGGTGTGGAAGAGAAGGCTCACTAGTTCATTAATTATCTTTCTTTCTATCTCCCTTTCCCTTTATGTGTACTTATTTGTCTTTCTAAGTTATCCTCCGAACAGAAATATTCTTCCATAAAGTCGTTTTCGTATATTTTAAGGAACACTTAATATGTCCGTAGGTTTATCACTTCAAATTTGCAAATACATTTTAGCCTAGTCAAATGTTACATCGGAACTTACATTAAATGGGGCATTAATGATTTTTGGACAGGTGTTTCGGACCATTACATCCAGATTTGCAACCCTCAAAACCTGTGCTCGCAGAATGGCGTCCGAAAAACTGTTATTTTTTTGAACTTTTTTCGGTTTTTGTTAAATATTTCCTAAACTATGCGTTTGTTGGAAAAATTTGTTCTCAACTCTTTAAAAGTATATTAAATTTTCTACAAAATGAGATCAAAATTATTTTTGTAAGTTAAATAGTTACGGAGATACGGCTTTTCAAAAATTGACCTTTTTTATCAAAAAGTTAAAATTTTAAGTTTTCTATATGTTTCAAGATGGATACCGGCAAAATGACACATCTTACAGAAAAGTTAAGAGGATTAAGCAAAAATCATTAATGCTCCGTTTAATGTAAGTTCACACATTTTTTGTGTAACATTTGACTGGGCTATTTCACTACAATAATAATGCAATATAGATTGAGTCTAAATATTCGTTAATTTTTGCCTTAATAGTGATGCTGTGTTAGAATTCTTAACACTAAATCCACGGACAAAGATTGCCTGACTCTTTGGCGCACTACTTATCTCTAATGAAACTTTATCTAATAAAATTTAACCTTGGGAAATTAAATTTCACTTTGTTTCTTCTCTATACATTAAGTACATAGATTTCCTCCTGGAAAAATAACAAACGTGTTCCATCTATAGAACACGGCAATATTAAAAACCGAAAAATTTGGTAAAAATATTAATTTGTAACCTCATTTTCAAATTCTCTTCCAAAATTTATTAATTTTATTTATTATGTTTGGCTTTTGTGTATCTTAACAATTTACAACATTTTTTTAACACTTGTATTTAAAAAAATACGTTTTTAAATATTTTCCTCAAACAAGTCGCATTTTGTTATCTAAATAGTACTGGGGAATTGAATGAGCGAACACTAATGAAACAAGCTGGGATTTGGATTAGACTGCTTTTAAAATGGGTTTTATATCGTGACACATCCAAAGTTATATGACTCTAATGAATAGTCAAGTCCGGAAGCTGAATGTCCCCAGCGGCCACTGATCTGCATTTGATCGATAAAATGCATTCTGCATGTCCCCCGGCAGCGCTGTTTTAAATAAAATATACATTTTCACTTTACTTGTGTAAGAGTATGATTTGATCGACCACACGTGACCAGTGTAACAATTCATCACAGTTCATCCACTGTAACTTTATACTTAGTAGATTATCTGCGTCTGTGATTGGTTTAAACAGTTTGATGGATCTGTATGCTAGACATTCTTCAAAACTTTTAGTTTGATAATTCCTGGCTATTAATAATGAACGGGTTCATATCCTGAATAATGTTTACTAAATTACTCGTCAATATCCTACAACCCTATGATGAGCCTCCTTCTCTCTTTTCAATCTAATGCTAACGCTCTGCAATTCTCGACTTTTATTACCATCAGATCTTTCTCCGTATCCTTTCTCGGTCTGCCACTTCTCTTAGCCTTCAATTCCTCCAATCAACCTGTAAACCGTATATCATCCACGAATGGTCTAACCACCTCAATATCGACGTCCTCCCTCTCAAACAAGTCTCCAATTACCCTGTTGTTGCATTTACCCCACTGCCAAACAGGCATATAAGTATTTCAAACATTCAACTCCTCTCAAACACCCTTAGTGGTTAAAAACTATAGAAAGTCCATGTTATTGCTGCTTTGGAAGAATTAAATCTACTTAGTAACATAAAAAGAATTTTCGACGGTCTTAGTACATAATCCAATGTATTATTAATTAGTCATCTTGTTTTTATTGTTGAAATTAGCTCCAGGATAAATAAATCCAAGGACTCCTTGAATCCTTTAACTGTCTATTTCAATATTTGCAATCTTCCTCTTTTTATCTACAACTCTTAAAATCTGGGTTAAAAATATCCCTTATTTCGCCATACCATCACTTGCATAGGTTAAACGGATCTGGATTAAAATTAAAAACCAGAATTTAAATAAAAACCTTCTTTAACACCAGAAAAGTGCAACATGAGAAACGCTAATTTAGCTAGTTGCCTAATACAAAGGTGTTCGCACAACAGGCAAATAAATAATAGGTTAAGGAAAGCTAACTAGAAACATATTTTATTTGCATTACACTCGGAAGAGTAATAGAATCAATTAACTGGAGCAGCTGCCAAGGAAATAACCAATTACTTTAACCACTAACTATATTATTTGTGCTATTTTCAATTAGCAGGTTATAAATTGAATTAAAAATGTAAATCCAGAACTTGTAGAAAATTTTAATTTGCATGCATTACAACGGAAATATCAACGGGTACAAACTCAATTTATATCCAACGTATATTAACTTAAAGGTCCCTCGCCAATATGTTTTAAGGGTCTGCTCCAGTAAACGAGAAAGCAACCGGAAACGCAATAGCTTCTCACTATATCCCTATCTAAACAGTGCAATTTCTTGCAGCTGAACGCTGTGACATTGCCTCATTTCAAACCATATTATAAGTATATCTTTTGTAATTGAGTGTTAAAAAAAAACTGAATATTCTTTATCAAATTTCGGATCCGGCTTGCAAATTATTTTTCATTATTAATTTTGTATAGTGTTAGGGAAAAAATTCAAACTTTGCACTTACAAAATGTCAATTACATACAAATCAAAAGCATTTAAAAAAAATGTAAATTGAAAAACGGATGCGTATTGTGACTGTGCTTAAAATGAGACCTTGCAAACAATTCTATGATAAAAAATAAACGAAATAAATGGTTTGAAATTTAACATTGCTCTTATGGGATAAAAATCCAAGCTGGTCGCCACTACAGCAGACCCTTAGAGTTATGACTTTTTGCACTGTCTGTTATCTTTAATAAGGCCTGTGTATATATTATCTACACTACTATAACTTTGTTACTCCAAGCGCCCTTGCGTTGTGCGCTTAGGACTAATCGAGAACAGGCAGTCGATAACGCACGGAAAAGCCAATGAACTGATTCGAACCTATTTCAACGTCTACTTTGGATACTACCTTTTAATTTTGTTCAGTTTGGACGTATTTTAAAAGTTCAATATGGCTTTTTTGCAACAGAAAAGTTTGTAAAATATAAATCGCTGATTACCAAAAGCACAGCAAAACAAAAATATTATGTACCCCCGAGCCCCCACTACCAATGTAAGTTACTTGTACGCCAAAATATGTAAATGAAGACATCACTATACCCCATGGGTTCCTTAACTACAACTGGGATGCGTTGCCAAAGTGAGCTAGCTAGGAGTCATCTACTTTCTGCGGAATAGTCGTTTAACGTGGCAAGCTGAACAATTGGTTTTCGTTTAAACGCACAACACGTTTCTTATTCCAGTTAGACAACCGAATGACATTCATAGTATCTGTGTTGAAGGCCTCCTATGGTTACCTTTAAAAGATTCCCTTAAAGGAATGGAAGGATGGTTTACCTTGTGAATTTAGTTGAATTAATAAAACTTATGTTCAAACAATTTTTACCAAAAAAAAACACAAAGTTTTTAACATTTTAAAATGGTGATGAAAATAATAATTTTCTTTGTTTTGCTTATTGTCTTTTAAAAGTCGTTAACAATGATTTTCTGAACTAAAAAATTTGAATTAAAAAAATAATGATATGTGAAAATATTCCTTTGAGAACCATTAAATTTGTAAGTTCTTGTGAAAGACTGAATATAGTTTTTTTAGTTTTCCATTAGTAGCACACACAGTAAATATTACACAACTTAAAACTGCCACCAATTTCTAAAATCATCAGTCTTGTGAACCGATCCCAGTTGAAAAAGCTAATTACGCGATGAAATCGCTTAGGAAGTACTGTGGATATTTTGTATTACTGAACACGACACGCAACTTTGAAATTATCTTTAAATTCATGCATTACGATTAGATTGTATCAACGATGGAATTAAACAGTAGATTGTGTTGCCATTAAATATACATTACAAGACGATGAATAAAATCGGACTTACTTTAGAGTTTGTGATCAGATTAGATATGTTTTGAATGAATATCTCGGTCATGAATTAAGCAATAGATCCAACCGTAGCTTACTTTGGTGAAGTGATTTATGTTGATCTGGGATATTTCAGAGCTACCTCCTCTTGTCTGTTTTGCGTGCAACGATTTTGTTTTGCATAGATAATTTCAGCAACGTAAATATAATTGCATTTCTTTGAGTAGCAGGAGAGTTTGTGGTAAATTTCTAAGTCTAAATTTGGAACTATTAGTTCACATATTGTTTCGTTTTTAAGAAACAATATATTCAAGATTGTACTAACGTCATAATAACAGAGTTATTCCTTACTCTGTGCCAATAGAACTAATACATGCCCGGTAGTGTAATAATTACTTGACGGTTCCGCTCAAATTTTGAGCAAAGTTGTAAACATGACATTAAAGAATAATCTAGGCTAGGTTTAGTGTTGAAGTGTCATTATTATCCTTACTACGTTACAATTAACAGTTCCTCTACGTTCCCTGTCCTACTGCGACCAAATATTTCTTTCTTCTTTTTTTAAGAGAAAGAGAAATCCTTCATGGACGTTGTTTTACCCAGAGACGCATCCCTGGGTCACGATTTAGACTCATACTGAATAAAACCCCCTCCTCCTCCAGAGTTCCTGGTCTGGGACCGCTTACTCACTACTTCAGTCCAGGGCTCTCCTTGTCATTTCTCCTCTCTATATCATTTCTTGTTCGTTATTCCAAGCCATTTTCTCCTTTCTTGCTTACTAGAACAGCTCTTACAAATTAAGAGATCGCGTTCCAGTTGTCATCATTCGCTAGCATCACCTTGCCTATGTTGCTCGCTGTCAACACCTTCGTGACGGAGAACAGTGTTTGCCTCTCCATATCCCATCTACTGCATTCGAAGAAGGTGTGCTCAGCATCATCTCTTAGTGATCCACACATCTGCAGCTTGGTGATGTAACTTTCCCAATCTTAAAGAGGAAGCTTCTAAAATAACCATGCCCTGTTAGCAGTTGAGTGATGTAGAAGTTTACGTCCCCATGCTTTCTCTCTGATCAGCTTTTAAGATCGGGAATGAGGCGGTATGTGCGACCAAGTATTAGTTTACATGTATCTTAAAATAATAAGTAATTTAAGTTGTCAAATTAGACTACACGACGAAATCACCTATTTTATTTTTGACTCTAGGTTTATTATTGGTGCTGAATTTTGTACGCTTAATATAGTAACTTGTGCTTTTACTATGATATCTATTTGATACTTTAACCCTAGTACCGGCAATGTTAACGAAAATGGATTTTTTGGCGTGTGCAAGCATTTATTCAAAAATTCGCCAAAAATAGTAAATTAACCCCAATCTAAAAGTGTTCCATAGCTTTTTTTGTAAAGAAAGGTTCAAAGAATTTGTATATGCCAGTAAAAAAATTATAGATGTAAAATTTAGAAAGTTATTAGCTCAAGAAACAAAAAATGTTCAGTTACGAAAAATAAAAGTTCAACTTTAAGTCTACATAAAAATTAGTAAACATTTTTTGTAATTTTTTCCATAAATGTAAAAAAGTTTCGTAATTTAGTTCTAAATAGAACTGTATAAAAACATTTAACATTTTCAAATTTCTTATTTTGAAAACATGAGATTTTATGTTCTTACTACAAGTCTGCTATCAAAATTATGCCAAGTTAGAAACGTAATTTACTAATATATGCTGTGCCCAAAAATAAAATATTATTATAACAAAGTGTAGAGAATAAATCAAAGAACTGAACTGTATACTTGTAAATTATCTTTTCATAAAAGTGTTTGACTTAGAAGTATTTGAATAACAAAAGTTAGAAAAATATAGTAAACTCTCGTCTGTACAAGTTGCGCGCGCATTCTCGTATGTCTCCCTATGCTATAAAAGTCCGTTACGCTACAGATTTGAACGTTAGGTGAGACCGTATTAGCAGTCACTTTCCCACGGTCCTACACAATAAACTGTTCAAATATAGTAAATTTGGTTTACAGGGGAAGTTAGCTTGAAGAATTATCTTTACAAAGATACCAAAATATCTATAAAAAACTATTGAGGTCATAAAGATCTCACGAGAAATAAATAACGCTGTTTATTGGTTGGAAAACTGACCAATTGCAAGGGTCTACAAAACCCCTTCTAACTTCAATACTATTGGTCCGATTTTTGATTTGATGAAAGTTTTGGATAGGGGAAATTGTGATGAATCCATCGGTACATAGGTTTAACTAAGACAACCTACTGGGCGGGTTTTAGAGATTGACAAAAGTTGAGTAATTTCGTTATGTTTTGTATGAATTTTCGGGCGCCGATTGATTTGTAGAAAACTAATAAACTGCAACGATGATTACGTATGTAAATATACGTTTTAGAAAGAAATTGTAAATACAAAAAATAAAGTTTGAAACATTACCTTTCCAATGGTGTTTGTCTTTTTGAGATTGGAAGATTTTTAGTGGGTCAAATATTCAATACAATCACGCGTTACAAATGTGCTGTCATGATCGCACGTTTCGTGCGATCTGCCGGTTCTAGGGTTAATTTTATTCAAATGGAAAAGCAATGCTTACGTAATTATTGATTTTTAATTCAATACTGTACTAACCAAAACAAACAATAATTCTGGCACCCTATTGCAATAAAGCAGCCTTGCTATTAAATGCTGTCTTTCTAGGCATTATAGGCTAGTTGAAAAGTTACTTCAATGTCAGTTAAGCGGAATTGTTTTCAAACTATTTACAATCTGAGTTAAATAAAACAACATATTATTTGTCCGAAATGTTGCTTCTCTACCTGACACCATCATGATTGTTAGTTCTCTGATAATACGCTTCTAGACGTCTGGGCTGAGTTTAAAGTACTAATTCCCTCGTCAAAGTAGCATGGAAACATCTAAAAACAATACATCATGCTGGTGGTATAGGAAATTCTGGCTTTGCAACAACAAGGTTTAGATCTGCGGAAGTTTGTTGAGGTAAATTAACCCGTAACACTAACAATTAAAACTGTTTGTATTTCTGACGCAATTCAATTACAAGTGCAGTACGTACTAGATAAAACTGGTAAATGATCGTGCAGCTCTAACAGAAATTGAAAGCAATACGTAGTCACTGAAGGAGAGTAGTAGTAATTCCTGCAATACTATTTCAATCTATGTTGTAGCTTCAAATCCCTCTCGGTATTCATGACTTTCTATAAAGAAGAGGAATTCTAGGAGAATATATAAGTGAATACTTAATATAATAATATATAACAATTGTCGTCTGAAGTCTATTTTTAATCTAATAAATATATGTAATTAAAAGGTGGTATGCAGCGTTTATAATAACATGTAAATAAATTTAACATTTGAGACAAGCCTCAAATATTTTACAATATTGCATTACTGTTAGAAAAATAACTTTCGTATAATAAAGATTAACAAGAATGTAGTTTTTGTAATAGCTTGCTCTATACCTTTTTTTTAGCGTTGACACAATTATGCAAGTTGTTACTAAGAAGGCAGATCTAACGTTCACATTAAAAATTAGGTATAGGAAAAATACTAAATACTAATTCAATTTCATTTGAGCACATTGTCAAAATTGTATTATCTCCGTCCTTTCAATTTAAAGAACTATTAAGGAAGCGTAAACTTTTACTGTTTGTATTAATTTTTATTAAACCAGAGAAATATTGATTGCGTCTTCGTTAAGCGAGCAGTAAGACTAGCGAAGCTTTGGGAGTACTGTACACTGTATGACGTAACAAGCTTTCATTCAATGAAT
>JAGFPH010003198.1:74841-97770 GCA_018207615.1 Philaenus spumarius | reverse complement strand
AAATTTATTTTTCTGAAATTCAGTTATAATGATAAACAGACGATCGGTAAGCTTACTTACTCATTTACAATAATTATATAACTTAAAGCTAAAACATAATATTTAATGTTGTTAATTAAAACGTATGAAATTGTCGTATCTCTTCTACAGTTCGTGCATTATTAGTTTTTCTGAAACAATAATTCCCTTTCTAATCTGCACAAGTTTTCTTGATAACAACAGTTGATCTAAACAGCCTACTTCTCCCATCATTTGACCTTCTACTTTTATCCATATCTTCTATTATTCTGCATTTCCCGTTTCTCTTGGCCTCTTTTTCAGTTTCCGATGACCTTCCTTAGTTTTTGCTCGAATTATCAGTTACGCATTTGCACAGCTTTCCCTGAACAGGACATATTATGCCTGTGGTCTGTAGCGTTCTTAGGAAAAGGTATTATTACTATTAATTTTAATTTTACTTTCATCTTAATGCTATCAGTCGGTGTATTTTCTCAGTAATAAACTATAATTGGTCGTTGAACATGATTGTGAATAAGTAATTACATTTTTGAAGGTAGTTGATCTCCGATAACAGTAATTACACAACAGAGCTGATTAATTAAAGATTATATGAAACAGTTCTATTGGCCTACAATTCTGTTAGCAAACACTATCTGCCGTTTAAAGTGAGCCAACTGTTCTACTATGTTTAGAAGTGAATAAGTTTTTTTAAGAGAATTTTGCCTAGATATCTTATCATTTAAAAACTTCTCAAGAAATGCCTCTTTGGTATTAATAATTATGCGTGTTTTGTATTGTGAAAACCTCCTAATAGAAATGGAAAATACTGTAGTAACCACAAACAATCTTTTGTTTATTTGTATGTATTATTATAATCAACATCCAAATATTGACAAACAATAACTTAATAAATAGTTACAGCTCAAAAGATACAAAAAACGTTACCTTTTTAATTTGAATAAAATGGGAACAAATTTATACTATAAATTCTTTGTTATTGTTATTTGTGTTTACGAAGTTAGGACCACAGGGTCTTTTCTTCCACTTAACCTCTTGTTTAAATATTGATTAAAACTTATAGAAAACAAACAAAACTCATAATAGTCTACAATAATGCAATTGAAAATTATAAAGAATTTATATAAACAAATATATAACTAAATTCAAAAAATATTGAAATACATATAATAAACAAAACAAGAGATATTATCTAATTACCTAAGGTTTAAGAAAGAAGATAGTAGGCTAACAAAGAAATTAGCAAATAAAAAAATTCATTCACTGGTTCATAAGGTTCAATATCATATTGATTTTTAACCTGAAGAACACCCCAAAATTTAGTAAATAGCTATTTAATTTCAATGCTATTTTAATTCCAATATTGACACGCACTGAGCTTAGTAATATGTTTCGCTTTATAGATGTATGCACCTATGTTATTACATTCTGATGCAAAATCAATTCTTTCGTTCATGGCTGTAAGGAGGAGGTTCTGGCGTAAGAACTGAGAGGGTTTTTGACAACCATGCTCCATCTAAAATGTTCTCGATTTTTAATATACTCCATCCTACTGAACTTAGTTCGTTTGAAAAAAAACCCCAAATTAAAACAGAGCAGAATTAAAATCGGCCCTTTCACGTACTATCTTTACTTGTTCATTGGTTGCTCACTAAGACCTGCCATTTATTTTTTTTTAAATCGGCTTGGTTGGTCTTTCCTAAATTTACGCTTATTTAACAAAAAGGCTTCACCTTGCAGACAGCCTGACAGAAAATGTTGTAAGAACATACAATAAAACATCAAGACAAACACTTGACAACATCGGCCCATCTAGGCACTTCCTACTCTATAACGTGTTATCTTATCTCAAAGATAAGTGTGTTGAAAGTCTGAAGGGAGTCTGTTTGGTTAGATAAGGATGAGTGTGATAAAATGAAATTTCGGTGGAAATCTTTAAATTAATTTTTAGCTACAAATTACTTGGTAATTGACAGTAATGTGAAACTTTCTACTAAATATTGAAAATCTGCCATTGCCAGCTGATAAGTCTTCGGCCTCCATCGTGAAAGACACGGATTGAAGATGAAGCAGACTTGTTTTTTCTGTTTGTGGCAGTTTATTGTTTTAATTGGTTTACGGTGCTTAATTAAATATTTAATTATTATTTTTTTCTTCAATTTAGTGGTGAACAATTTTTCCATTTATAAATGCTTGTCTTGGATCTCATGATACGATCATATGACAATTGAAAACTGTACACAGTTATATCTTTGCCAAACACAAGTGGCTTTGTTGGTACAACAATATAAAAGTAAAAACTAAACAATTTTAATTAGTTTGAGGAAAATATTTCGATCAAATATCATAGACAAATATTAATAACTGGGATGTGATTGGCAAAAATTTAATTCAGCTGTTTTCCTGTTTCTACAAATATAGTAACACAGTTAGTGCTAATTGCTTCTTTAAAAATTTGATTTAATTTGTACTCCTGCATTTTCTATTCAGGTCTGAATACAACCTTGTGGATTTTGTCTCTTTTATGACAATTCTGAACATTTCACCACAAATAACGTAACCACAGATGAAGTCATTTTCCTCATTAGTAAATTTGTGCTAGATAATTGTAATGCACTGACATTTACAAAATTTCGAGGAACTACTACAAATACAGTTTTTTACTACCACACCTGATTCAAACCACCACATTGAATGCATTAATTTGTTATATTTTGTTTCTTGTTTCTATTCAATGAGTTGGCATTGTGTTAAATTAACACATGTTTGGGTGTGACAAATTTTTCGATTGAAAAAAAAATTAAATTAAAAACTATAGATCCAAGAGCAAATATTATTTCATATTTCTATTTTTGTCATGAAATATGAAGAGCATAATTTTTTTATTAGAGTTAAAGTATTCCATAAACACTCTGTCTATCCTAATTCAAGAATATTTTCATAACCTTTTAGTTAAAATGTTTTTCCGTTTTAGTTTTATTTTGGTTTAACTTGATGTGAATAAAAAACACAATTATATCTTTACGCTATTTAATTCAATATCTTGCTTGATCGGTTTTAGACCCTTCATTTTTTTCTTCTTGCAATGTAATCGCTTAAAACGTAAGCAATTAAAACACATTAATTTGTATTTATTATTTTAATTTGATCAGAAAATTTGAAATAGTTAAACACATAATTAATTATTTAAAATTAATTCCAAACCTTTTTTAAGTAACCAAGTTTTAATAACTAATTTCACGTAAGTGTTACACAAAAGATGTAATTTTATACCGCTGTCTATATTAATGTAGCCATTTAGTTGGTACGTTGTAAAGTGTGCTTAGGTTAATCTACCAAAAATCATTAACCTTATTACTGTAATTTCGTAACAGTAAGTAACCGTACTCTAAGGGAATCACATCTCAAGATTATTGCATTGATAATGAGACCTAAAAGTACAGGTGGTTCCCTCTACATTGTGAACTACATTATTACGAAGGTATAATTAATGATAGGGTTGTTGGAAAGGAAAGTGGTGGCGAAATGAAAAGCAATTTCCTGAGCAAACGTTAGAGACTTGCAATCTACTAATAGCAGCCGAAGCTCTTACAATGCATCTTCTGAATTAATGTTTTGTCAAACTAATTTCACATAGGTGTCTATACTCTG
Source organism: Philaenus spumarius (assembly GCA_018207615.1). Lineage (NCBI taxonomy): Eukaryota > Metazoa > Arthropoda > Insecta > Hemiptera > Aphrophoridae > Philaenus > Philaenus spumarius. The sequence continues at coordinate 94,101 of JAGFPH010003198.1, read as the reverse complement.
CAAAATGTTTCACTTTTATATTTACTTAAAAGAATACCAGGCCGTCTGATTGTCGTTTTCTCTGAAAACTGAGTGTTTTCTCGTTACTTTTTGACTCATCCATTAAGAGGTTGTTCTTTCAAAGGTACGATTACTTCAAGGGGCAATTTTAATTTCTCTTAAAAGCCTTACCGAATACATTCATGAATAATAACTTTTACTAAAGACAAAATATAAATTCGTAATATTTTTCAAATTGGTAAAATTTGGTGAATTAGGCTGCAACTACTGAGGAACAAATATAAGTAGAAAATACTAATTAGTTTCGATATAAAGATGGGATGTCTCTTACTCTCCCTACAATCAAAACGGCGAAGTTGGATACCAATTTAAATGTTAAATAACCAAAACATACCTTCACTATTAAACATATTTTTGTGTTGTTTTTGTCAAAAAACGAAACCTGTATTTTTTTCTTAAAGTAAAATAGATTGTAGGTGTTGATTGCTAAGGTTTTTTACAATATCTATTTTTGCAACCGAGTAAAAAATTTATAAAGTTTACTATTTTTTACTATTTATATCATACGTTTATGAAAACAATAAAACGGGTTTTGAAAATATATTCAGCAATCAACATCCGCATATGACGGTGCTTCAAAATGAAACCAAATTTTTAAATTTATTCCTCGAATTAACGGGGAAAAAATACTTATTCTGTAGCATTGCTCTTATGGGAATCAGATTCAACATGGCGGACAGGGTAGCGCTCCCTTAAGTTACCGGTGTAAACAATTTAAACTGGATGGGTTATAGATTCCAAGAAATTATAAGTGAAGTAAATTATTGTTGTACTCTTAATGAGATTTCTAGTTCCAGGAAATTTGATAAGAAATTTATGAAATATATATTCAATTATAAACGTTTTATAAACTTGAACATTTGAAAATCATGGAGGACTGAAATAATTAATTCTCTGCTTTCAATAAATCCAAATTAATATACTGAGTGGATTTTCAATATCGGTATATGACGAGTTGGATTCAAGTTGCAGCCCAAGATAAAACGAACCAATTTTCCAGAACATGTTTTTGTTATATAGTATTGTACACTGTCATGTTTTATTTAACGATATTAAAAAGCAACCTTTATATAAGTTGTTATATTCTGTGTTTTTATAAAAATAATATTATGGAATGGTTGTACAAGATTGGATGGAAAGCTATTGAGCAGGTTATTAAATCAATGTATAGGTAGGAATTTCTCGTTGTATAGACTTCTTTTTTATCTTTTGGTAGTTATAATGAGCCAAGTCATTAAATTCGAAGGTTTATTGTGAGTTTAAAAAAATGATATATTTATGAATTATCCGTTAAAAAAATTATATATCATTACAAAAAAAATGCAATGTTATACAATAACAAATCACAAGAATTTTTAAATGAGGAACATACATTCCGGAATCATTCATATACACAAGCTTTATGTTCATTTATAAAATATATAATTCAATGCAAATAACAAATTGTGATGTTTGAGGAAATAAGGAATACATTACAATAATAATATATACAATGTTTATAAAAACACTTTTATTTTAAAGAAATGTGTTTTGTATTTATTAATAATTTCAGCTCTGTAATTTATATCTATGATTTATCTCTCGACGGTGCACTTTTTCTATAAAAAATAGTTTTTTGCAATAAATTAATCTCCATTATATAAAAACCTGTCATTCACGCAAAAATTCTGGCCCTAAGTCAGGACCACCGCTACCACCATTCGATCCCGGTCCAAGTGTCTCTTGCCTAATCAATCGTCATTGAAAATATCTGAGTAAACAATAATCTATTTGCATTTGTTTCGCCACGAGAGTTTTGAACGAAGTGAGCAGGGGCGAGTATTAGGCTATTTTAAAACTATTGCAGTAAAATTATGTGTTAATTGAAACATATATTTAAACTGAAATAGACTCTCCTTTATAAATGATATAAATAACGTATTATAAAATATTGCGTATAATATGACTATCAACCTTACTATTATATTTATTTGTCGTATTTCAGTACTTAGGTTAGTATTATTAGTAGCGCTATATACCTCTTAACCTTGAAAGAGCAACGTCTCCAATTCGTCAACAGCCAGACATTATAAAAAACTAAGGGAATACTACACAATAATAATTCCCTAACTAACGAAAACCGGCTTTTAAATGAATAAGCTTTACAATTAAGTTGCTAATTCAGTAATCATTGTATTACGTACAATCAATAGTAGCGACTCAGTCAATAAAGGCCACGTTTAATTGTTACCAACCCATTAACGCATAAATTACCCGAGTGAAAGCATCGCCGTGTTCACAAACAAGCCTAGGGCGTACAAGTACAATGTAGTATATAAGCCGATAAGTACACGACGCGTAATACAAAGACTGGTTAGCGCATCCCAAAACCTGGGGGTATAGACTCGTTCAGCAAATGTAATGGAGGGGACTAAACACAACATTAATTGCAAAACCGATAGAAAGTTTTTTGTTTAATCTATACGCTTTCGTGATGAGTAAAAACGGATATAGTGTTAACAAATAATACTATAAATAATAATATTATTGATTTACAATTAATATGTTTGTAATAACATATATTCTAATAATTGTCTTTCTGTAACATAGTAATAAGACATGGGAATATCCCAGCATAACAAATAATCCTATTTTATACGGGTTGATTGTTAATTACAAAATACTTAATGGAGTTCGGATGATGACGCGAAGTGTTATGCTTCTTCGTGAAACATCAGTTATTTGTATAATTGTTGGTCACATGACTTAGTGTTGTGTAAGAATTTACCTTCGAAGAATATTTATTTAGTTGATTACAATACATCATGCTTAACAACTTATACCTTTGGATCATCTGTTTACAAGGTAAAGTTCATTAAGTATTACTTCGGCTTGCAAATGCCGATGAAATCTTGCGAAAATTCTAAAAAAATTACCCGCAATTTTATGGCTTTTCTTGACGTTTTCGAGGTCTAAAGCAATACAAAATTTTTATGTCTATCTGTGGACACGATATATGCACTTACAGACGTCGCGTCGTAGAAAACTTCTGGTATTGCCAAAATCTTCGTAATTTTATTGCGGAGAGTTAAAAATCTTTTGAGCTTTCTAGCGTGACAGCAACTTGACGTGCTTGATAAAAAAACGTCACATTTTGAGTATTTAAAAAAAACACGAGCTGAAGTCTGGAAAAGCGTTTCACCTTTTCATCTTGTTTTGTAATTGTACTTCATCTATATTGTTTTTCAAGATTAAAAAGGGCTTATTCATAACTAAAATAGAGTTTTTACAATGTTTACTATTTAAGGGGAAATACAGGTTACGATACTTTGAAAGTATTTTAACCCCCACCCCACCTGTAACTAATCAACATCTTATTGCTTTTTGCCTTAAAACCTCACCAAAAAAAAATATAAGAAATGTAGAAATTATATCACTTCTTATTGTTAATTTCAACGGTTGTTTGAAATGGAAGTGGATTTTTTCAAGCACAATGATTGTTTGAAGATTTATCAATTTCAAATTGAAAATAACGAAATACTGCCGAGTAAATTGGGAAACACAATTTTCAAATCAGTCACATGGTTTAAAACTTACGACTAAAACTGTGATATCATTAGATAAACAGAAATTGTTTAGTAAGACATTTTTTATTACAGTACAGAATGTGGAAAGTTTTAAATGATGACACGTTTATTGTGTATTTACTATTTAATAGCACTCAATCACTAAAATGTAAATATTCAGAACCAATTTCCGCAATTCACAGATCATAAAATACTAACCTTTTTAACGGTCTTTTGAGAAACCGATTATTTTTATATGACGAGGAGTTTAATAACTACATTGGATGTGTTGCATCTTTATCTCTTTTAGTCTAAGGTGGTAAAGACTAAAAAAGGTAGGTAAAGGAAACTTTTTTAAATATATTTCGATAAAATTCGGAGAATTTTTCCAACTTTGATAAAACAACAATATAACACTAATGATAACTACAATTTCGTGTTTATCTTATCTGTTTCTGCTGGCTATTATCAGCAATATATGCGAAAGTAAAAACGATACTATCGAACGGCTTCATACATATTTCGATGTGATATGCAAATGGTCTATCGAAATGTTTCGTTCGCTAGAATTTGTTATTCTAAAATGTGTAGATACCATCTCTGATAATGTAAATTGACAGACGTATCGGAAAGTAACGGTTAGGGAAGGCATTGCCTTGTATCTGGAACAAGTTGTAAACACAGATGTTTCTTGACAAGCATGTAACGCTTTGTATCTGTGATTAGCATCGAATAACTTTGTTTAGTTGAAACTTTATGTTGTTAAATAATAGTAGCAACGTAATACAAAACTATTGTGTTTATTTATATTTTACTAGTGGACCCGGCAATGCTTTGCTATTGCTTAATTTGAAACTTTGAAAGCCTGTAATTCGTATCCCTGAGGGCCGATGGAAATTATAATGGGATTCTGCTCATTGCTTGATTTACCTAACCTAAAATTATAATCATTTTTTGATCCAAATCAGTTGTTGATCAAAATCAGCTGTTGATCAAAATCAGCTGTTTTAAGCTTTTCATATACGAACAGCTGTTTTTTGTGCCCCTGATAAAATCAAAAGAAATCTTTCTTCTTCTTCCTTAAGATTGACCTTCCATAAGATTAACATTGAAACTTTGAGGGCCACTGGGGCGTAGCCCTAATGTCCTAGGACTTCGGTAAATGGCCTAAAACCTTCCCAGGGTTAACCTGTGTTACTATGCAAAATTTCAAAGCAATCGGATGGACGGTTTGGTAACGCATAAAGGACAAACATACAAACGTACAAACAGACGGACATACATTGAATTTTATATATATAGATAAATACTTGAAAACATGTTTGTGCTCTAGAATTTAAGTTTATAACGAATAATTCCATTCATTTTCAACAAAAAATCAATACTTATTTGTTATTGTTTCGTACTTGAAAAGTAAATAAAAAAAGAAACCCTACAGGATCGCTCGTTTGTCCGTCACAGTTGATTTACTCCGGAACTGATGTAAGGTAACAGAATACAATTTAGCTTACTTATAAATCCGTCCCCGCTCGCTTCGCTTCCCATCTAAACTTGCCACGAAGCAAATACAAACAGATATTGTATACTCGGACAGAGGCGCTTGGATTGGAATAAGGGTGGGGGTAGCGGTGACATAGAACCTGACGTTTGCGCAGTAGGCCAAAGTTTTTGCGTGAATGACAGAATTTGTTTCACATAATAGAGAGATACACGTATATATTTACAATAATTAGAAACAAAAATATTTTACTATGAATTTTAGGGAACTATATTTGGATTCGAGAAATAAATACTTTATTATTCTGCCGTGTTGCACATCGTTTGAAAGAGATTTATTTAAAGATTATTTAAGTATATGACTTTTTCAAGATACCCATGTTACTCAATTTCTTCCTACATATCCGAAAGCGCTGTGGTTAACTTTTTTTTGTAAACCTTTGAGTTAGATGTCTTGCTTACTTTGCAGGAAAGCTTAAACTTTTGTGAAATTGTTATGAAAAATTGTGTTTTTTATTCATACGGTATATAGGAATACTTAGTTTGTTTGGTATTACTGTTGGTAGTACAGTTAGAGTCAAACTCGCACTACAACTCAACTGTGAATTTATTTTTTGTTACTTAAATTTTAAAGACGATCCGAAATTGTGTGTTATCTAATAGGCCAAAAGACTAAATTGTAATGTTGATTGAAAAAAAATAAATTATAATAAATACCAGCTATAAGAAATTTTTAGAATTAGCGCTTTTTTTACTTTCTCACTATACTACAGTATAGAGAAAGTATAGTGATCGCAAAAAAAAATCGATGTTGAGATTTTTGTGGAAATATCCGTTTTGGGAAACCCCTGAGTCCAAAAAAGTGTTTTTTTACAAAATGTCTGTCTGTAGCCTATGTATACAAAGCTAGAGGGAAAACTATTCGATCGATTTCAAACAAATTTACACCAGACATGTCAAGTAGGATTGTATACATGTACGAAAAACGGGTTTGAACATTTTTGAAAATAACTCCCTTTTTGGTAACAAAACCCCAAAAAAATCTGTTATTATTTTTTAATAAAAAAAAAACGGCTCTAATGATTTTGATAAAATTTGGCTTATTTGTAGCCTTTAATGCATCTTTCTAAAAATTTTCGTTTAGCTAATAATAATAATAACTGAGTTTTGAGGATTTTTTGGCCATAAAGGGAGTTGTTTTTCCAAATTTTTCAAAACATTTTTTCGTACATCTATACAGGCCTAATTGACGTGTTTGGTGCAAATCTTTTCGAAATTGATCGAATAGTTTTCTCTCTAGGTAATAATAATAATATGTGTTAGTTAATCTCCTACTTTAATAAATCACCTCTCCTACCCCACCTACAATTATGAAGTCACAGTGAATCTGTTCAATAATTTAAATACGTTTGTGAGAAAGTTGTGCCAGTTCCTGGTACCGTTTATTTAAATAGTTTTTATGAATACTGCAATCAGAATCATGACGCGTTTATTTTAAATATCTGCCATTTTAACAGAAGATATTCAACCTTACAATATAAGGCTAAAACTACTTAATATTAACATTATACATCAGGGACCCATACTGTTTGTTTGCTGTAGTTAGCACTTTTAAAACAAAAATTGTGTTAATTTCCAGAATTGCTACAATTAAACGAATCCCTATTTTACATTCACCGAACCTACTGTATAATACGTTGTAGAAATATACGATCAAATTGCATTCAAAACATGATGGACATGAACTAACTACATCTGTTTTAACGCCAACTAGATAGCATTCGCCGGACAAGATGAGACCGTGATAGCAGCGTTGGTTGCACTCATTGCGGTTGTAATTTAATGCATTTGGAATAAATAAATATTGATTACGTTTGCACATGCAGGTTATTCGTGTATGAATACGGAAGCTGGTGTTGTTTTGCGGAAGTGTGTTAGACTTAGTTTGTAACGAGTTTAACTAAGAAACTATCTAGGCGATTAAGATGAAAATATCTCGTGTTTTGCACAATGGTGCTAAACAGTAAATGAAACCTGGCCACTGACTATGGTTACAAATTTATTGGTGAGACTGATGATTGGAGATTCTAGAGGGAAGGAAAAATAAGGCAATTAGTTGACAACCTCTCCAGAATCCTGTCTCTGTAAAGTATCGTATCACCAATTTTGAATATCTTGCAAACTACTGACTATTCCATTTATTTGTATTAAAAACATTTCCAAAACAAATATTAATATCAAGATATTTATCCTTTTTGAAAGGTCGATTTCAGTTGTTTTTTTAGCTAATCGAAAGTCTGGCAGAGATACGAGTATCAACATGGATGACGAATTACACCTTGTTTTAATGGCCGTTTGTTTATACGCTAAGAGAAGAAGGCCTAAAAAGGAATGAGTAAAACGATAGCTGTTTGATCAAGTGCCCTTCTCATATGTCAATCTCTTGGATTGGTTAACCACTGAGTCATCTGACTGGAGGAACTTGAGTCTTGTTAATTAGGATCTGCTGCTTTCCAAAACAGAAATTCATGATGAACAACTTGAGTCTTGTTAATCGGATACGCTTCTTCCCAAAAACGGACGTTTGTGTTGAACAACTTGAGTCTTGTTAATTAGGATCTGCTGCTTTCCACAAACATAAATTCAAGCTGAACAACTTGAGTCGTGTTAATTAGATCCCCTTCTTCCCACAAACAGAAATTCAAGTTGAAGAACTTGAGTTCTGTTAGTTGGATCCGCTTCTTCCCACAAACAAAAATTCAAGTTGATCAACTTGTTTCGTCTTAATTTGGATCCGCTGATTTCCACAAACAGATATTATAGTTGAACAACTGGAATCACAAATTCTCGACTCGTATGTAAACACTGGATGCCATGTCATTCGGTTCTGCCAGCTATTGCCAACACACTGGTCTAAAGCCAACAATAATTTTGCACTCATGAACGCTTCGTCGCGCCACTACATGACATCATTTTTTCACATGCGCTGTTAGATGACCAGTCATCATTTTATCAAATCCATTTGAAATGTAACATTCACCGTCGTTATTTCGAATGATACCTCCTATTTGTCTTGGAGGGATTGGATTTGTGGCTAGCTTTGAAAGGTAACCCATAACAATGAACGGAAAAACATTTACATTGAAAATATCTATAAAACTTCCGCGAAACATGAGGATATATCTAACTATTACTGGTTTTTATTACCGAAGTGTTTTGTTAAATTTTTATATACTAGCCTACATAGAAAGAAAACTACAAACCTTTCCTTTTTATAAAATCTCCTCATAATATACCTTATTAAAGTTCGTAGGTGATTTAACATTTTAATAATCTCTCGTATAATGAACATTATATTGTCAATTTCACTTTTTCAGAAAGGGCAGATATCCTTCTATTTTTATTGGCTCTGCTTTTCCACTTTACTTTTGTATGAGAGTTATTATATTTTTCTTTAACGTTACTTATTATATTTTCACCGGTTAACTTAATTAAATTTTCTGTAGTCGAATTTTCTGTACAAATGGAAAGGATACGTACTTTATGAAAACATTTTTTCTTCTAAAACTTTCACTTCTGAGGCTAATATATTTAAAAGGACTATAAAAATTCTTCCCTACAACTAGTATAATTACTAATTGAAGGCAGAACAAATATTATGTACAAAATAAATTCTTCATTCTTTATCAAGTAAAACATTAAAAGTCTTAAAAAGTAAAGCTTGTGAAAATGACTACAATGTCATACAATGCTAGCTGAATTGTGAATTTCTTATTAATTTTCATTAACAGTATACTAAAACAAAGATCACAAATTGGACTTAACAGGAATGTTTCTAAAAGATGCAAATCATCCAAGAAAAAGAGTTTTGCAGTTATTTTAATTTGTATTTAGATTCTGAAAAACTTTCTGACACTCGTTACGTCTGTTTAAACTACATTTCACCTTAGGAAAATTAAAAAAGACAAATTTTGTAAAATAAATAGTTTTTTTTTTGTGGTCGAAAAGGGATGCTTTTATAATAATAACAACATAACTAATGCATTTACTAATATCAACCTAGTCAGTACTCTTCTAACGTGCTTATTGCGTTCGACTGTCCGTCTGTATGGACGTACAAAATAGCTACTAATCTTATTAGCTAGCTCCGTGATATCCCAAGGCCAGACAATCTTGCTTTCATTTGCTGCAGATTTCATTAAAGGAAGGGTGGATGCGGATTTGCATCGATATTAAACCGGATCCGTTGATAGAACTGCCCCAGGATCATACAGTCATTCTGTATGAATACGAGTATACATTTTATTAATGTTTAAAATTAGACCAAACATATGCCTTTTAAAGTTACCTAAATTAGGAACAAAATAATTCTGCATCCCAGTTATTTTGGATATGTTCTACTTAAAGTTAAACACAAGTATTTAAAATTCACCTAAGTTATGTGTCAAAGTTATTTTTGGGCATATTTAAAATACCTCAGGATTGAGAACACGTTCCCTTTTTTGAAAAGAAAAACTACAGTTACATATAGTGACACAAACAATTAAAGTAATTGAAACTTGAATGACAAATAGTTACAGGAAAAGTAAAAGATTTATCAGCTGTTTAAAATAAGCGATAAGTTACAGCTGTAAATATGTTAAAGTTTTGAAGCTTGTTAACAAATATAGCTTCTCTGTTGCAAAGCCATAGGGGTGTGCAATACCAGGACGAAAGAATCACAGACTCAGTATTCTTACGAATTATTCGACGAACTTTAAAGATACATTCGAGTAAACAAAAATTGTAAATTAGTAACATTAATTAAATATATTTGCTAATAAACATATCAGGCAAGGTTTGTTTAGATCAAGGTTTTGAGTTGAATAACTTCATAACGGGATGACATCGTAAAGGCGGTTTTCTATCGATTATGCAATTGAGTTTTCTGAAGGAAAAAATACTGTTTTACACATGTGACCAATATTAAAAATAAGACCACTAACTATTGCAAGAGAACAATGTTCTAGCTCTGTGAAGTGTCTACTGTTAGATTTATGCAACAATTACCCTAGTGGTATTTACTGACAATCACATCATCCATAACCTTGAGATTAAGATTACACTGGTTTTTTATGGATTCACGCTCTGAAGGAAATTCCTTGCACGCCAACCTTAGGTTTATTGTGCCCTCTATGTTCCCGCTCTTAGCTGGTTAGAAACATGCACCCTTTGAGTAGTTCAGGATTTTCTCTACCCCGTTTATGTCTTCTTCGTCCCTTGGTTGCTGAATTACAAAGACACTTCTCTGTCTGTGCTCCAGCATCTCTTGCAGACTCTTAGGCCTGTTCACGAATAATTCTCTTAGTTTTGGTTGCCGTCCAAGTCTCCCTACTGTTGCTAGATGTTTCCTGAACTGGCCATGTCCATCTGTGAGTGCAATAATTCTTTCGAGCTGTTGTCGGAATCAGTGACTTACCTTAATGCTAGGTCCTCTGATTAGGTGTTTACATTCTGCGTCTCCGGGTATTTTGTGCACCATCTCTGGCGTTGCTCTTGGATAGTGATGAGAGACATTCCTTCACCAGCTTGGATGTGATTTGTACTGAGTCCATCGCTTTAAGTGCTGCTTGACTGTCGGGCAGAATTAGGAGTTGCCAGTTTCTGTATTCTTTCGTCAATCCTAAGTGGACACAGTCAATAATCGCTCAGATTTCGCTTGTAAGACTGCGTAGTGCGAGTTTCCCCGGGTTATGTTTGTAACCCTCTATACACGCTGCAGTCCAAGTTGCACATAAGTTATTAACAACGTTTAGATAAGAGTCAACATCATAGACTCTTTCTACGTCAAAGTTTATTGGTCAAACGCGTTCTGTGTTATTTTATTATTCCTTAAAATAATATCTTCTCACTAGTCAATTACTTAAAATAAGATACTGATCCATAAAAACACTGGGTTATGATATTTTAATAATCGATTTTGTTATTTTAATTATTATAGTTATTCAAAATAACTTTACAACTGTTGTGCTTTCTTCCGTGATACTTTATAGACTTTTTAAAGTATTTATATTTTTGAATATGAGTATTTTTAATAATTATCTTCTTCATTGTTAAACCAATACGAAATATTTTTATTCTCAAACTTCACACCTACTTATTCATTGGCTTATTTTCAAACATTTATAACGCTGACACTAAATAAAAAATTTGATTAAATTGACAGTGACGCGAGTGACTTATCGATTGCGTACTATGTACTGAATCACAAAATGTTATAAACACAATTCTTAAAATGCATCGCGTCTTTCCTTCATTAATTTAAATTAGTCATAGAAGCAGTATTACTTATTGTGTCAAACCTTTACACACATTGCAGCGCCCGCGACTTACACAAACATCTGTTTGTTGAATCATTTAATAAATCAAGCTTGCGTGGGATAAATCCAAGCTGACCTTTCGTTTGTTAGAGAAATCTTTGTGTTTATATCCGAGCATGTCTACACGCAATACGGCCACTTGTGCTTGTATGTTCCACCCTAGAAAGTACAGTTTTCAAGTGGCATTTAGGGAAAAGTATTGGTACGTTGGTATTATGACATGTCGAACGTACTTTCGAAAGTCTTATATTGATGAAGTCAAATTAGTGAAACGCCCACAATGTGGAGGTAAACATTGTCCGTTTCATTTCCAATTTGTATGCTTGATATTTTAGTTGAAAACAAATTGTTTGGTTAAACATTTTCCAATCACAATTTTTGAAAAGTAATTAGATTACAAAATTTTAAAATTAACATACTAAATCTCATTTATGTGTAACAAAGCTGCAAATGATAACAGCAGATGCAAAATGTCAAGTACAAAAGGGTTCAGTTAATTCGTTTTATAATCTCTTAAAGTGATTAAAGAGAGGGTATTTTAGGATGACAAATTGCATTTTAGGAAAAGTCCACCTACATCTTGTTAAATCGATCAGGAAACACATATATTCTAATCAAAAGATATTTCGTAAAGATTAGATTTGTTTCTATAAGGGTGTAAATAGATCTGGTGCAAGGATGAGTGAATCATTTTATTGAAAATCATTTGTCCTATAATTTTCTTATTTTTAAGATATTGAAAGGAATTAAATGCTGTGGAAAAGATAATAATCAAAATGTTGAAACAGTTTGGGCGGAATAAAACTGTCTCAAAGGTCAAGTGTAGTATATACCTCTAAGATCTTAAGGCCCTAAACATAATTTAATGATTGAGGGAATAGTTGAAATTGATTCCTGATTGGCCACTGGTTCCGTAGTCATCTACACAAAATAGGACTTTATGCAACAAACCTTTCGTGTATGAAGTGTGATGTAGCTGAAATGAAGTCTCAGCACATTATAATTGACTGTCCATTCTTGCATAGGGTACTACTTATGTCATAAGGTTTTCTATCGAATTGAGGACATATAGAACAGGAAAAAAGGCCATTCGAGGCCTTACTGTTTACTAAATCTCGGTCTAGAGTCGTAGAGTCTAGTTTCATAGATGAGCAGCAAAGTCAAAACAGAAATCGTGACCCTCTCTAAAACAGGGGAAACAAGGAAAACGGCAAATCGAGGGATATGTTTACCACAAACCTTCATATAACAAAATGCCGATTAAAGAATAGTAAAATAATTAAATTATAAATTAAGTTACTTTATAAATTCTGTTTCTTTCAGTTACGACCAATTTTTTACTTAAACGTTTGGTGCTGTGATATAAGACCTCAGCTTCATATTTTACACTTCAATCAGCCACCATTTTGAAAATAAATTAAACAATGCGTGTATAAAAATTGAATTCATTATCTTATCTGTTTCCACAGATATAATTTTAAGGTAATAAAAACATATCCTTAAGGAGAACTATTTTGTTTTTCTATTTATCTAAGTATGTATGCATTTTTCCTTTATTTTACATGCAGAACAAACTCTCAAAGTCTGTGCAAATCTTTGTAAATCACTCTGTATACACCTGTGACTTACACATCCAATCTGTGCTCCATAACTGTGCTGACGAGATTACATAGTGTAGATCGAAACTCTGTTGTCCAGATGTGGTGGTAGGTCGATCTACATTTATTTCTGGAAGAAAATAGTCAACCAAATACGTTATTATAGTACTAATATAACAACAATGGTCTCCATAACTCTTATAATCACTTTCTGTCGTTTTATGACTTCCTTTTACGAGTTCGATATTTCTCTTTCGAAAAATATTCGCAATAAAAATTCTATTTCCCACCGAACACTATCCTTGGATAGTTTGATTAAATCTCGCCTTTAGCATGCGCAGGTCTTGGTAAATGAAAGTTATCTGTGTTTATTTCAATCCGAACGTCTGGGGAGTTTACTTGTAGGAAGCAATCTCATGGTTTTACCCCGTGGACCCCCTCCACATCTAGGCTGAGGTGAACGCTATATATCCTCAACAGTACTGCAGCCTGCTGTGGGAAATCAAAGCGTTGTGGGTATTGTTGGCATGTAAAGATACATTCGAAAACCTGCGAATAAAAATGATTAGTACACATTTTCAACATTTTATCAGGAACTGGCAAGGTTAGAAATTGTAGGTTCGAAACTGTTTATATTATTGGTGAATTTAACCATAGGCCTAAATATTTTTTTTAGAACATGTTAAATGTTTTAAAGTAGTTATGTTTTGTACTAACTGACAGCCATATTGTAATGAGACGAGTTAAGTAAAAATAAGAAATTTAATTTAGGTCAAGGTATTTTATCATTTAAAACCCCTGTGGTATTTCTTAAAATATTTTTAGTACGTATCTATTTTTCTCTTCCTTGAACTTTGTTTTTCATTTTATGTATTATGCACTTGTTTCCTGCTGTTTGTATTTTTGCACTGTTTGTTCTTTGTTCATGGTACGCAGGAAGTGAACTAAGACAAGTGAGTTTTTCTAGTATAATTATTCTTAATTTAATTAATACATATTAACTAATTTAAATCCATAAAAAATGTTACAGCCGAAGGAAATAATTGTTTCCAATCGACGCAGATTTGAGAGGGGAAAATAATGAATGTTTATTGCTTCTCAGTTTGTACTAACTATCTAACGTAATTCCCAACGATTACTATGCGAATTTCCTATTATAAATCAATTATGCAAATTGATAAGTCAATTATTATTATTATAGGGGTACCTCTATGCAACGACACGCGCTGGCTGCAACATCAAAACAAACAAGGTCTTTAGCATTGCATGGGTTGACCTAGTTACTACATATTATAATTATATAAACAATACATTTTGCAGAATGTAAATATTTCTGTACATACAATCAAAAAGCCAGTCGCTTAGTAAATATTCAACACAATTGCCCAGATGTGAAACTAACCTAATTCGGATTACGTGGGATACGCTACTCCCCTGCTTAGTTTTCTAAAATAAAGGAAACATATTCCAGTACTGCAAAGTTATAAAACTGTACACACGCTTTAAAAGCTTAACACAAATAATGAATATAAAACAAAATGAAACGATCTGACGTCATGCTCATAACAAAGCACATCCATTAATCGAAATTAGTGATTCTAAAGAATCGAGTTTTAAAACTGCCATAAAACAGATAATCTGCAAAACACGCCACTTTCTTGAAACTATGAACTTGATACGTTCTATAAAACCAGCCTTTAATCAAGGATTGTCTTAAAGACTGGTGGTTTTACTGCCTTCAATCTTTTTCCACGTTAAATATTGTCCCCATAAACCAACTGACAGTGCTCACTGTTCATGCGTGCGTATATTTACTGCCAGATTTATTGACAAGTTATGAATTCCTTGATTAGCCGATATCAACTACCGCCATTATGTGCAGTCTCTAATAAAAGTTAATGAAACATGTGGATTAAATATAGACATAAACTGTTTTATTATAACTCCAAGTATATTGGTAGCGATGACAGATTTTCACTGCTTACACTTTCTTCTGTGAGTTTTAAAGTTTATTTGCTTCCTTTCTTTGTAGAAACAAAGTTTAATTGAAGTTTGTTTGCAGAAGAAAAGCGTAGACTTAGAAGGAGTTTTAAACGCACTTCCATTGTTTAATTTGGACTTTTGGTTCGAGAATTTTGATCGTTTACCCAGATTGTACTTTGTAATTGGGTATGTCTCTAGTTAAAGACAAGAATCCAATTTGAGAATCTATATGTTTCTGTATTACACTATTTGATTGCATTTGAAAAAGGTCGATTTTTCTCCTCTCGGTTTTCTCGTAATATTATATGCCTTTTTTTCTTCCATTGAAATGTGATACCTAATTTGAAATCTATTTTGTACGCCTTTAATTATGTATTCTAAATATTATTTGTTTAGATTTACTTCTTTATAAGAAGAAAGTGGAATATATTATGACGTTCAGTCAACGGCTTTTTTCCTGCTGACGGATTTAGTTGAAACAGACCTGCAATATTGATGGAAATACAGATACCGGCGTGAATGCTGGCACTTGAGCAAACCGCTACTAACCCGACTAAAAGCATCAGTACCCGGTACATCTCTGTTTTAACACGTGCACTGCTTAGGACGCACATGTGAGCTTGACACTGAAAACTATGAAAAGCGGCCGACGCATAGTGCATTGCACACCAACCTCTGTGTTGGGAGTATTTTCAATACACAATGCACTGCGTGCATTAGAAAAAACATATTAAATACAAAATTTGTTAATTTTAAATAGATTTTTAAAACGAAATGCCTTGTCATTAAACATTTTTGAAATACAGCCATTTTGATTTAAAAAAAATTGGTTTCGAGTGGTTCAACCAAATAATCCCAAATATCGTTGTGTGGCATATCGTTCGAAAGCTTATTTAATTCTGAATCCAAAAAGAAGAATAATTAATATATATTTATAATTAGTACAGCAAAATGGGGCAAAATCGGAAAACACGATTCTCTTGAAATTCTACATCGAAATGATGTAACACATGACCACCTTCCCATTTAAAAAAAATAAACTTACATTCAATATGGCGGATAATTTTTTTGAAATCATAATAAAATGTTTGTTGTAAATTGAATAGGTTACTAAAAGTACGGTGTTGATATGTGCAACAATTTTTAAATTATTAAGGGGTGGCCCAACTTTTGTATCATCTGTATGTAGTAGGTGATCAGTAGGAAAAGATTTCAAAATCGACCCATCGGTTATGGATTAAATCAACTTGCTTGCTAAAAATTGCTACAGGTAACTAATTTTATGAATATAAAATATATTTTTGAAATATAAAAGTAAATGTAATCGTTTCTGGCCGTAATTAGCGTAAGATAACAATGGTGTTTACCCCACGATGTAGTATCGGAGGTGGGAGGGTACTTGAATAACAAGGAAGTAATATTAATTTCAAAAAGGAAGGAGACTGTTTGGTTACACATCATTAAAGGGCCATTTAAATAATGGAACACCATCAATTACAGGCCAATAACAGTACGTTAGCTCAGGCATTGACTGATGGATATATCGGTTTCATTGATTGAATACGAAATTCCATTTCCACATAATTAACGCTTTATTTCGAAATGGACAAAGTATGTTCCAGAGTTTGTATTGGTTGGTTCTGTGTTATTAATCATGACTTTAACGGACTTCCGTTTCCTAATTTGTTTATTTTCGATCGAATTGATAAATGATACATCATGATAAATCCAAATTATAAAATAAAATCACAGTTTGATGCTTTGTGTATTTGTGTTTATAATCTGTACTATTGTGAACGACCAAAGATTTCCATATTTGAAAGTTATATAATTTCAGGGCTTTATTCACACAAGACCTCAATAATTCACACATTCTTTTGATTAACTTCATTAATGTGAAATATTTGTCCAATGAATCATTGTTTTTGTCATCATAGAGATAATGGTGTTTGACTACATTTATGGAAATGTTGCTTTCTATGAAATAGTTTACATAAAGTCGATATGAATTAACTCTGAGCTTGAAGAGTAAGAAAGAATTATTTTTACTAATAACTCCGTTTGGTGATCAAATACGATTTAAGGATCCTATACCTTGCGTAAAACAGCAAAAATATGCACTTCGTACTATCGTGTTTCGGTCGCCGTTTTTCAACCTAAAAAGTTGTGAAACATCTTAAATTGTTCCTAAAGGCTTTGTGCTTTTGTCTTATATCTCATAATTGAAATATTTCGACAGCAACTCATTTTAATCAACAGTTTAACTGTGTAAAAATCGATTACTTTTAACGCATTTTTTGGGAGTTTTAAGCAAAATTTCCCTATTTTAAGCTAACACGTAAAAAATATAAACTTCTTTATAACTTAAAGTAGTTTCCCAGATTATTAATTTATAAATAGAATCTGAAACACGTTATTACGAATGCATGTTTCAACGATTTTGCGGCTTTAGTCAGACCTTTCGTATTGAAATCATACGGCACACTCGGGAGTTTTCTTCAAGGTAAAGAAGAGCCTTACGATTCCGTCGTCTTCTTCGGTGACCTTTTAGCTCGGTGGCTACATCAATACCACTTTGTAAACGATTTGTAAATTTCGAAGTTCGCATGCGAATTTCGCATGTCATCACACGAATTTTTGTCAACCCTATTTATTAGATGTTTTAAAATAAGGCCACTCCCCGATAGAATTAAATATGTAAATGCACCGTCATTATAACTACAATATTTACAGTAGTTTTAATCAGTGTTTAGTGTGAGAATTTGTTTTAAATTTATTATTATTAAAAATAATATTATCATACAGACTGAATCTATAATTTTAAAGGGTAAAAGTACTAATCAAAATACTTCATCGACATTTTATACAAAATAAATTGGAGAACGGTTTCTGTCAAACCTGGTTGAGAATCGATATAACTAATAATAAATTTTTCGTAAAAGTTATTATTATTATTATTATGTAACAAAACTGTTTGCATGTTGACTATCAATGTTCTAAACACACTTATAAATAAAACATATTTATGGTATTGGGAGCTATAAATCTTATATTTCAAACCTTTGGTTGAGAACGTAAACTTTAAAAAAAAGTGTACATGTATTGTTTTGTTTTATGTGTGGTTAGGGTAGATGCAGAAACCCACTACTTACATAATCTATTTCACTGAATATCTTCACAACTTTTTGTTTTTACCTGTTGTAACAAATACACAATTTTCTTTGCAAATATTTAATCCTAATTTTTGTATATAAAAATTACTATAAATATAAGGGGTGGTCTGGACTTAACATTAAATTTTTTTTTGGTGATAGAACAACATAAATGCAACTTAAATACACAATCTAAAAAATTATATCTAAAAATCTGGCTTTTACATAACTAAAATACCACTACTTTAACTTGCAGCACTATTTTAAATAGCATTATTTTAATGTCAAATAAATAGTACAATGAAATCCTCATTTTCTGAAGAAAAATAATTTAGGGACAGTGATTATTATGTACAAATCATTAACTGAAAGAATTTCCAATATTAGCCCAGTCGGTATAGGTTACAACTACCAGTAATTTTCAATAAGGCTGATTTTTTTTTATAAGTACCTTAAAGTATGTAGATTAACATAAAAAAAGTTTACCAGTCTATCGATTTCCCAAAGTCGAAAAAACAAATCGATTATCATTTTTTTTCGATTATCCTTAATATTTTGAGCTGGGATGAAGATAGAGAAAAATAAAAAATACCACCGTGTAGGGGAGGTATTTTTCAACAAAAAAGGTCATATGTATTTATTTCGTCCAAGCAATGGTTTGTCTGGAAAAAAATCGATAATGAAGGTATGTATTTTGCAACCGGGGAAATCACTATAAGGGGACATCTTATTCATATATTAAGCGTTGGCTCATTCTAAATTGGCCAAATTTTAATATATCGAATTGAAACTTGACATAGGAGTTAAAATATATATTTTAAACATTTATGCTGAGTCTCAGCTTGTTACCTTGAAAATGACCCGATCTAGGAGTCGATTTCGATTATCGATTTTAGGAGTACCGGGCCCACGAACTAATTTCAATCTATTCCAGTTTCGTCAATTTTTGGAATATCAACATCAAATTTGTTTTACAAGTTGAGTACACCAGTATAAATATTCTTAGTAAGTATGAACGATTTTTTCATGTTATTTTTAAAAACGAGGCGCTTGAAAATAGTCTTCT
>JAGFPH010003198.1:64147-74831 GCA_018207615.1 Philaenus spumarius | reverse complement strand
TATCGATTTAAAAATTGGTACAGAAGTTAAAAACACAATTGTTTTTTTGCTATACTTATTTAAAAAACTATATTTAAAAAATTGACTAATCTGCAGCCGATTAACTCAAGCGTTTTGATGAAAAATCTGAAACGGTCTAAAATTATACTTTTTTAAGTTACTTGTGCTTTGAAAAGTAAATAATCAAAAAGGTTTATACTCCTTGATCTTGTTTGAATCTATATATTTAACTTGTAAAAAAACTTTCAGGTTGATATTTTGAAAATTGTCTAAACTGGAGCTGTTTAAAATGAACTGGTGGGTCCGGTACTCCTAAAATCGAGAAACCCACTGATAAGTCAAGTGGCTCTAGATCGGGTCATTTTCAAGATAACAAGCTGAGACTCAGCATAAAAGTTTAAAATATATATTTTAACTCCTATGTCAAGTTTCAATTCGATATATTAAAATTTGGCAAATTTAGAATGAGCCAACGCTTCATATATGAATAAGATGTCCTCTTTTAGTGATTTCCCCTGCTGCAAAATACATTTAACCTGCATTATCGAATTTTTTCCAGACAAACTATTGCTCGAACGAAATAAATACATATGACCTTTTTTGTTGAAAAATACCTCCCCTACACGGTGGTATTTTTTATTTTTCTCTTTCTTCATCCCAGCTCAAAATATTAAGGATAATCGAAAAAAAAATAATAGTCGATTTGTTTTTTCGACTTTGGGAAATCGATAGACTGGTACACTTTTTTTTATGTTAATCTACATACATGAATGTACTTATAAAAAAAAATCAGCCGTATTGTAAATTACTGGAACTTTGGGTCTAAAATTACCTCTACCGACTGGCCTATATCTAATAAATGCCCACCTTATCATGGGGTAAGGTATCACGCACAGATACCTTAAATAACTTTTTTAAGTGGATGTGTGAAGTAGATTTTTTTTAAATTGTGTATTTAAGTTGCATTTATGTTGTTCTATCACCCAAAAAAAATGTAACGCTAGGCTCAAACCACCCCGTATACATCGAATTAACTTAAGGGAATACACTGCAAAATCAATATTACTCAAACGCGTTTTAACGACAATGCCGTCAGTTCTTTAACATAGTATTCTAGGCTTATTTAAAACGATGCTACAGTAAAACTGAGCAGAGCAGTCAGCAGAGGGGAATTAGCCGATATTTCGACATGGAAAGTGCCAATCAGAGTAGCTGCGTTGTTAAGCTAGAAGCTGGTGATCTGTCATAACTTAGGTTAATTTGAAACCTACGTTAAAACTGATGTCTTTTGCTAAAAAAAACTTGAAAGATCGAATATATTTTATAAAGCATAATTTACCAGTTAAATTATTCGATAATTAACAGGCTATTAACTTATTAGTCGACCTGGTCTACACGGTGGCCTTATGCTCTTGAGTTCCAACAAACCAACTTTTTTCGCAATTGCCCTCGCCTTAAAGTGAGTTTAGGCCTCGCATACTTAAATTCCCAGCACAATACTAGGCTGGGATATTGAAGTATTGTGCATTACTTGGGATACTGGGATAATGCACAGTACCTTATGCGTTACTAAAGATACTAAAATTGTCATTGAAACACTCTTGAAGTATTAACTATACTATTTGTGGGAATTTGTGTCTAAGTTTTATTCCGTTAAGAAGGTTAGTTTACTAATCGATATCATTTTATTTTTTTGGAATGAAAGGAAAATACAATTGTACATTGACTATGACTAAATTTTACTTTCTCACTGTACTATATTATATGCATAGTGATAGCGAAAAAAATCGATGTTGAGATTTTTGTGTAAATATCCGTTTTGGGACCCCCTGAGTCCAAGAAAATGGTTTGTACAAAATGTCTGTCTGTATGTATGTCTGTATGTAAGCTAGAGCGAAAACTATTCCATCGATTTCAAACAAATTTGTACCAGACATGTCAAGTAGGCCTGTATAGATGCACGAAAAACGGTTTTGACATTTTTTGAAAAACAACCCCCTTTTTGGCAAAAAAATCTGTTATTATTTTTTTATAAAAAAACGGCTCCAACGATTTTGATAAAATTTGGCTTATTTGTAACCTTTAATGTACCCTACCATATGCAAAAAAACCGCATCTTTCTAAAAGTTCTCGTTTAGCTAACAATAATAATAATAACTGATTTTTGGGGGTTTTTTGGCCATAAAGTGGGTTGTTTTTCAAAACCTTTTTTCGTGCATCTATAAAGGCCTAATTAATTGACGTGTTTGGTGCAAATTTGTTCGAAATCGATCGAA
The DNA here is from genome assembly GCA_018207615.1 of Philaenus spumarius. Lineage (NCBI taxonomy): Eukaryota > Metazoa > Arthropoda > Insecta > Hemiptera > Aphrophoridae > Philaenus > Philaenus spumarius. Next base: position 72,555 of record JAGFPH010003198.1, on the reverse strand, counting down.
TAGTTTTCTCTCTAGATAATAGTAATAATATTTATTAGTTAATCTCCAACTTTAATAAAAAATCACCTCTCCTACCCTACCCTACAAGTCACAGTGAATCTGTTTAATAATTGAAATATGTTTGTGAGAAAGTATATGCTAGTTCCTGGTACCGTTTATTGGTTTTGATTTATATTACACAAACTGTGATATTCTCATACTTCTGGACCGGTACAACATTTAACAGTACAGTATTTATATAATTGAAATCTATAAACGACTTTAACTGATTACAGCAAACCAAACTAGCGGTTTTCCGTCTCGGTTCCACTCGGTACCGCGGGGACGGATAAAAACAATCGTAGGCTGCGAGATGCTTCGCTCTAATACACAAAACTTGTGCTTTCCGTTAGCGATTATTTTAAACCAAGCGTGTCTTCACGTTTGATAACGTGAAAATAGCCGCGGAACACTAGGAAACATTTAATTGCATAACAAAAGAAGACGTTATATAAGAGACAGCACCACGCCGTACCACAGACAGTGCCGGCCAATCTGTTCCACGTAATTTGCTCAACAGGAACAACGAAATTATTAACTTTAAAGTGAAACTTTTGCATTAAGTAATAAACTTGAAACTTGCCACTCTCTTCGAAGCGCAACTTTATTACGGAGGTCCCTTCTGCTTTTCTAGGTTAAGAGTCTAGGTTGTGCTTATCCCGCCGCATTAACTTAAAGTTTTTGGTTCATTTGCATGTGGTGAACTTTGCTGCTTATATAAAAGATACTTTGTTACTGTATTTATAGTTCCGTTAAATTTACTGTTTAATATTCATCGAGAACTGAAGTTAAATACACCAGATTTCGATAGTGTTCTGCCTTTCCTCGCCATCACAAGTTCGTTCACCAGGTTACCATAGGCATATTGTATTGCTATTCTAACAAATAGGTATCATTATAACAACATATTCCATCAATATCTGTTCAAACATACTACAGTCTTTGGTCACCACAGATACAACTTGTGCTTACAGGTTTTTACAATTATAACTGGAAGCCCAGAACAAATTTTTCGGAAAGAATCCCCAACAATAATAATCTGAACTTAAATTGTCAATAATCCTTTAATTTTTGTGTACAACACTATCGACTGTAAAAATCGTTAATAAACAGCGAGCTTACGTCTTGCTGAAAAGTACGTCAAGATGGAATGGGAAAGAATAATAATTTTCAATAATTTTATTATTACTTTCTCCACCCTATACGCAGTATATGGAGAAAGTATTGTTTTCGTCCAAATTTTCGAATTTGAATTTTTAGTGGAATTATCCGTTTTGGTGCTCCCTGAACCTCCAAAAATATTTTTAGTGGAATTATCTGTGTTGGTGCTCCCTGGACCCAAAAATATTTTTAGTGGAATTATTTGTTTTGGTGCTTCCTGAACCCCAAAAAGTGTTTTTTTTTATGTCTGTCCGTGTGTCTGTTAGGATGTGTGCAGAGCTGGAGACCATACCAACGGTCCGATTTTGATGAAATTTGGTATGTAGGTGTAGTTCTGGAATATATCCAGGGTTTTTTTTCATTTTTTCAAATTTTTGATTTTTAAGGGGTTTTACCCCTCAAAATGGCAAAAAACGAGAAAAATCAAAATTTATAAAAAACGGCTCTAACGATTTTGATCAAATTTGGCTTATTTGTAGCTCTTAATTTACCCTACCATATGCAAAATACCGCATATTTCTAAAATTTCTCGTTTAGGTAATAATAATAATAACAGATTTTTGGGGGTTTTTGGTCAAAAAGGGGGTTGTTTTTCGAAAATTTTCAAAACCTTTTTTCGTGCATCTATACAGGCCTAATTAACATGTTTGGTGCAAATTTGTTCGAAATCGATTGAATAGTTTAAATAATAATAATATAAGATGGATGTGTGTTACATTCATCTAATATTGTCCATGGTAACATTTTCTTACTTTTGCAATTCTAAATAATCACCTCCTATGCTACTCTTGGGAAGGTATAAAGTTTCAACTGGGAGAAAGTATGTGGCAGTTATCTGGTACCGTTTATTTAGTAGATAGTTTATTTCGAATATTAACTATTTAATATTACAAATACTATGTACTATAACTATTTTCAATCCTGTTATTGTTATTTAGTAAATGGTTTGATTTACAGTTTCGCGTTTTCTAATTTAACAAATTTATTTCACATTGTTTAACTAACTAACCTCATTTGTTTATACATGTTCCATTTACCAAGTACGTTTAATACAATTAATTACTGTACTGCCAATATTCCAGGAAAAGTCAGGTTATTTACTTTTTAGTAAAAATAATACCTTTTCCTACTCAGACGCGTATCAACCATAATGTCGCCATCTTCAGTTTGATTATTCTAACCTCATACATCACTGAAGATGACGACATTGTGGTTGATACGCGTTTGAGTACAATAAAAGTATTGTTTTTGTTCACGGTTTATTCTACCAAGTCACAAGTCAAGATCAGTATATATTTATATGTTTGCCTTTTATTTCCTTATTGTATAACTCCTTTATTTTGTATTTATAAAAAGGTTTTGAAAGTTGTAATAAAAATTAAATTTGCATATATTTTAAAAGTTACAACACAATGTTTATGATCTGTCATTTTGTTTTGCTCTAGTGAATGGAACGATATCAGTAGAGTCCTATATCCCTTCCCCGGATATAAGTTTTATCGAGCATTTAGCTTAGACTTCCGCCCGTGAAACGCTTCCTTCCTTCCCATTACGAAGATATCCTGCGCGGCGCACAAGATGGAAGTGTTCGTGACAATTAACTGTTTCTTCCGCATCTCTGGTCTCTGGCTCTGATTAAAACTTAAATCTCTGATAGTATCCATTCCGTTTCCTATTTATAACCTCGTGGAGAAGGTTATAATTAATTGGTCACAATTCGTACAAGTTGAAACAGTTAATAGAAAATTGTTCACGTCTGTTACGTCTGTTGTGTTTCCGTTCGTATTTTAATATCTGAATATTTTTATACTATTTTGTCTTTTATTCTTCTGGTTGTATTCAAATTTTGGAAAAGAAACATTAATGTTTTCTGCAAAAACCCCGCTTAGTATACATATACACCTACATACTCCGTATATGTTTTTGAGACACATATCCGCTTGTAAACTATTTTGTTAGCTTTTAGGACTGTGGCCATACACGTTTCGTAAATTCTTTACTATAATTCAAAACAATGTACCTATAACACAGGCAACAGATTACTTACTCAGACAGCCAACTGACATGTAAAAGGAGTTCACGCTAAAATCGACAACACTATACGCAGTGCAACAGTTTTCTACAACTGAGAAGTGCTGCCAAGTCAAACGACGAGGGTTGATAAAATGGCTAGGTGGAAAGATGTTCCTGTAGAGTAGCAGTTAATACGGGACGGCTGGTAACACACTTCTAAAACTTAATTCACTATGTCTATTTAATTTGTTAATGTGAAGTTGCATTAAGAACCGCCTGTACTTATATTAAATTGTACCAGTAAAGGAAGTAAAACATATTTTTCATAACATCTTAACTCTTAACTGGTACCATGGGTGAAAATTCACCCTAGGGAATTTTGTTTTTCCTGCTGGAAGTGGGTAAACCTGTCTACTACTTTGCCTTTCCAGTAGTGCCCCTTACTAGTCCGTATATATTTGCCATTACTGTTAGTAAGTTAAAATTGATTCACATAGACGACATTTTGAGCTAGTTTGGGTGAATTTTCACATTTTTCACCCATGGTACTACTAACGGAAGTTTTTTTGCTTAGTGTTATTAGTGCTTACTATATTGTGAAACTAATTTACGTTCAATTATGGGATCCATTTCTTGTTGATGGAAATAAATTAACCTCATGTGAAGGTGAAAGAGTGATATTAGATGAATATTTTGATGTCTTGGATATTGTAGATAGCGGTTCTGAGGAAGACGATGTTTGTAAAGCGGATAATGTTGAAAATTATGTTTTGGAGTCAGATGACATTGAATATAATCAAAATGAAGATGAATTAGTATTTAAGGGGAGCAGACCTCAAAAAAAAAATTTTTAAATCGTTTTTTTTATTTCTATTGATTATTGTAGTTTGTTTTGTGCTACAATATATTGATATATATGTTTTGTCTTTAAATTGATATATAACATAAGATATATTTCATTTGCATTAATTAAGAGAATTTTTTTTTCTGAAACCATGCAAGCGCGATATTGCTACATATCATATAATATGATATGATTTGGTATTTTTGTTTTGTAAATAAATCCATTTCTCCGAAAACAGTGTTTTTTTTTACTAAATGTACCAAAACCATGAATGAAGATTAAGTATTTTAAAACTATAATTAATTACAAAAACCAAACACGAAGCCGTTCCAATAGAAACACAATCGCTCTAAAAGTGTGTATACAAACAATGTTTATAACCCTTTGTGTTTTAACTGCCTATATTTATTACGGCTCATTTGAGCTAATGTTTTGTTCTGAGCCGTTCGAGTGATAACGTTTCTTTTTAATCTGTGCGCTTGTTAGAACAAATTTGTCATTTTAAATCGCGAAAATTAATGTTTTACGTTTAGTCATGCGCGGGCGATTATCCCCGTTTTTTCTCCGGAAAACTAATTTGCGGGTGTTGAACGCGCGAGTCCAATTTAATATTTTACTACCTTTTGGGAAATTAATCACGGACATATTGGTTGTCATTTTACTGGTATTGTTATGGCTTTAAAATTATAAAACGACTAGCAGAATTATTACCCGTGCATCACTTTGGGTTTTCAGGAAATAGATAATACTATTTTGAATACATTCCGTAAGCCTGTAAATGTTGTGGTTCCTGAAAGTTCGTGATTACTAGTGTCTTATTATACAGGGTGGAACAAAGTTAGTGTTAAAAAACTTTGGGAAATGGTTCTATGGGTCAAAATAAATAGCAAATGAAGAAGAATATTTTTCGAAAATCGCTTCATTTTCCAAAAATCCGCCATTTTGTTTCTTGTACTAAATAATTAACATCTAGAGAACGGTTTAACCGATTGAGTTCAAACTTGACAAGAAGTTTAACCTAACAATGATCTATCTTAAGAAAAATAAGCGATTATATCCAATCATGCGCTTTAAAATGGCGGCTGTTTGAAAATGTCAGACCTAAATTACTCAAAAACCGTACATTTTAACAAAATATATCAAGGTACCTTTTTTGTAGCCCTTTTATTTCCCTATCGGATGATTTAATTTAGGATTTAAATATTCAAACAGTCGCCATTTTGAAATGCATGATTGGATATAATCGCTTATTTTTCTTAAGATAGATCATTGTTAGGTTAAACTTCATGCCAAGTTTGAACTCAATCGGTTAAACCGTTCTCTAGATATTAATCATTTAGTAAAAGAAACAAAATGGCGGATATTTGGAAAATGAAGCTTTTTCAAAAAATTATTATTCTTGATTTTCTATTTATTTTCACTCATCATAGAACCATTTCCCGAAGTTTTTAACACTAACTTTGTTCCACCCTGTATAAAAGTCGTGTTTTTGTTTCGCGATTTTTTACGGTTTAGTAGATCTTTGCCATAAATTATTTCCTAATAAACCTAATTTTCATTTCGTATGTGTTTTGGTTTAGGAGAAATGATTTTGTTTATACTTTTGCTGTTTTTCCACAGTTTGTATGATTAAGCACCAATCTCCCAAATAGTTGGTTGAAACTCTAAAACATATAAATTTAATTTTGGAAATTCGCTAAAATCACGTCAGCGGTTCAACCGCGTAATCGAATTATTATTACTATTTTTTTTAGTTTAGTTGGTAATTTATATATATATAAAAAAAAACAAGATTATATTTCATATTTATAGACTACTTCTAAAAATCATAAATATCTCTAAACAGTAGTAAATTAAATTTAAAATAATATAATAATTAAAATAATAAATACATTGTCCTTTATATATTCTTTAAAAACGAAATTAAAAACACCTCCAATTATTACAACTACTAATCGAAAACTATTCCTATGAAGCGGTTACTAGCGGTTAATGAAGGGGTCAATAGAAATACAAGAAATCGTGAAAAGTTTGGGAAAATTGTCGGGAATACATTAATTGATTAATTTATATTTTAGGTTAAAGCATAGCACAATCTGTGTCATTTGAGCAAACAGTCTATATTTTGTTAAGTCGTTTTACCCCGTCAGATTGTATAATTATATTGAGCTTATGTAACTTCCAATGAGAGATATTTATTTTTCTGCATCTCTTCTCTCTATTATGTAAAACATTACTGTACTTCACGCAAAAACAACTTCCAGCACCGCTAACTCCATGCAAGTGCCTCAGTCCTAACCAAAACTCTGGTCTTATTGCGCATGTGTTGGTATTCAGATCAAAGCTACCCCCACCATGTACCAAGCGCCTCTGTCCTAACCAATCATAATTTCCGTAAAAATGTCAGAGTACTGCATTACAATAATCTGTTTGTATTTGCTTAACCGCGTGGGCTGGCGAGCGAAGCGAGTAGGGGCCTTCTAGTATCTTATTACGAAAATTCATTAAAAAAACTATATTATATACTGCAATTAGGTATTATTTACTGCAGACTAAACATTAATTGTCTAAAGTAGACTTAGTGCAGGAATAACTTTGAAAACATAATTGGCGACAGAAGCGCTTCCAAACCTTTGAGGAAAGTGGTAAAAAATATTATTTCCAGCCGTTCGACGTTTGGCAATACGACTTCAAGCGTCACTGACGGAGAAATTTCAATTCGAGTTAAAAGTTGCAAGAACGAATGCTCTTCGTGTCGCATACTCAAATTTACGTTTCAAATTATAAGTCTCAAACAATAACAATACGTTGCGTTGATTTTAAAATATCATAACTGAATACTAATCTAGACAATAGGCAATTAGCTCTCATGTTTATTTAAGTCGGAGACAAAGAACATATAATTGTAGCGAGCTATCACAGTCAGACCTACATAAACACTGTAATTATTTTAATTAAATTTTTGGTAATTGCAGACCTCGTTTCGTATCTTACTAACTACCGTGCTTGTTTAGGTGATTTCAGACTATGCCGCACTTGAGCAAATGAGTCAATTAAAATTATCAACTATTTTTGAAGAACTCACAATGTTTTGAAAACGTCCGTATTTCAAAGGTTAATTTTTTAAATACGAATTTTTTAAACCGCTTATACAATTCTGTATCTTTACATTAAATAACAAAAGTCCTGCCATTCAAGCAAAAACACTGTCCTACTGCGTTGGTATTTAGGTCACCGCTATACCCCACCCCACCCCACCTCTATACCCCGATTCAAGTTCCTCTGTTTTAATTAATCGTAATTTCAGTGAAAATAACAGAGTACGTTATAATTTGAGTCTCAGTGGGTGAAGCGCAAGGCGTATTAAAGAAGGTGTGTGCATGCGCAGCTTCTCCCTCCACTCCAGCCTACCCGTGACGTAGACTGCTACACAGTCGGAGATCCAGTCTAGACTCCTTCCCCATATTTACCGCCGAAACCTGTACGACGTTCAAGCTTTTTTGACGTCAAATTATGTTATTAATTATAGGCAACATAGTGTATTATTGTAATAACATTTCTTATAATTGATAACCATTAATTACAATGCTTTTTTGTGCCGTGTTTGGCTTCGGTAACTCAAACAAAAAAGTCAGCTTTTTACGAGTAAGGTTTCATCGATTCCCAATAAATGTTGATCTACGAAATAAAAAGCTACACTAACCCTGATTAACATAGGCTATAATTGATTTTAATAAAAAAATTATCTATTTCAATATTTGTAAATTTAGTCGGAAAAAATCTTAGGTTAGACCTAGAATGATGAACCAACACATGTACTGTATTTACATTCATTACCACCGTGACCAATTGAATGAAATGACTGTTTGCTCCAATATTTACATTAACAGCTGATTTCATACTTTGAAGCAATTATTTGTATTTTTAACTTTTAGTTTAGGTTTTTATTAAAGTGTAGACCTGAGCCTTGCTGGTTCTTTTAACCTTTATTATAACTGCTGATAAAAATATACGAAAAATTTTATTTAAACATTTAACATTGTTTACCATCTTAGCTTTGGGGTTATTATGAATCCTAAATAATTATTATAAAGAAAACATAAAATGATTATGTGTTAGAAGGTTCCAACGAGGTTGGCGTGCGGAGCACGCAGGCGTTTCCCTATTTTTGTATATTTTGGATTTATAACTAAAAAAATAGTAGTCATCTTTTTATTTATTTATTTTTTATTTAATAGTTTGATGTATAACTCTTTTTACAAAAATATATAACCCTAAAATATGCTAGGATACAATTACAATTCAAACAAATAATTACAAAATTATTTTAGTACAGTAAAAAAAAAAAAAA
>JAGFPH010003198.1:20133-41136 GCA_018207615.1 Philaenus spumarius | reverse complement strand
ATGCAGTTCCTTTCAATTAATTTCGACAAGACACTATGCCAAGAAAAGTTTTAAAATAATGTATCCTAAAATGTAGAAGCTAGAAGATTTATCATCTCAAAATTAGTCCAAGAATATCAAATTATCATTGGTAAGAAAATCACAACCAAATAATTGTGCGATTTTTTTAAAGTAATGTTATAAGAATGTAACTTTTACTTAAACGAATTTTACGCCAATGCAGTTTTTACTCCGGATTTAATCCAGTCAGAATTCCTGTTGCCCCGCTCTGTAGCTTTGGACCCGGGGGCCGAGAGTGGATTTGCATTTAAATTGTCGCTACTCCCTCCCCCCTCCCCCAAGTGATTACTGGGTTTTGTTGTTTTTTTACCGTATATTATAACACCGGGCAGATAGCTACAATATGAAATATGACGCCGATTTAAAACGAAACCATTAATGACTGGAATTGCAGATGGAATTTATAGGCCATTACCCATACTTGCTGCGGTATGGAACTGCGTATCTATTGCCCCTAAGTGATTAGTGATTCGCGGTCATTTTAATTAATTATGTTTGCTGAATCGCAAATAGTCCGCTCAAAGTTCAGTTTGGATGAACATATTTTGAGCAGTTCCTTGCTAGGTGGGTCAGTTATGGGGGTGTATTCTCCCCTGTGATATTAAAATATTATGAATATTACAAAATCTTAAGTTCATCTATCAAGATCCAATTTCACAAAATTTAGCAATTCAATATATAGTTTAATGTTATGTTAAGGCAATTCAAAACATCATTTATAAAATAACTTCTTTTGAAAACATTTATTAAGTAGTATTGAACTTTGGGCATGTTATTTGACTTTATACAATCTTATAGTTTTGTATTTTTTATGAAAGTTAGCTACTGTATCGTATGACTTTAAAGGAATGTAACACGTGTTGTCATCTATTCAGTTACACGTTTTTATGAATTTCCTTTTTTCCGTAATCAATATTTTTAATTGAAACTTTTATTTTACGTCAACGACAGCTCTGTTGTACAATTGCAATTCAAAGTTTAAAAATTTTTAATTGGCCGTATTTTTCCAATCGTGAAACTGTATTCCATTAAAATTTACATTCGTTCCGCAATATTACGATTTAATCGTCATCGAAGTGCAAAACGGGGGAAAAGAGATTTTCTTTTTAAAAAAATACCGAAACACATTGAGTTAAAATTGAAAATTAAATTAAACGTAAATAGATCGAAAGAAAAGTCCTTTGGCAAAAAAGACCGCAAGGTTGTAAATGAAATTTGAAAAGCACTTGAATATTTGAAGCAAAGAAATAACACCGAGATGTTTGCTTTGACGCCGCCCTCGATCTCAGGGTAAACACTCCACCCCCCACCCCCTCCCCCCCTCCCCGACGCCCCTTCACGGAGTTACGTGAATAAGTGGTAATTAAGTTGAAATTAAATTATAGTATTTAGTTAACAAAAATAGGTAAAATATTTGAAACTTAAATACCGTCCTAATTTCTTTTTTTATAAATGAGAGAAAAGATTATATTAAGCGGGCTTGCTTTAACGTTTGAACTGACACTTCTTAATGGTACTTTCAGAAATGCTCTTTATTAATTTTAAAGCTGTTCCTTTTAGTTTTAATTTGTACTAATAAAACAAGTTGTAAAGGGTAATCAGACTAGATGCTTTGCAATTGTAGTAATTGTAAGAATACGTCTACAAGTTTATGTACCTCGTAATAATTGTGTTTTATGACAAGCCTCATAGCTAAATATTGGAAATACTATACTCGTTTATTATATGTGTTGGTCTAGGCTTTCGTTTCTAAGTTATATACGTATTCACAAAACTAGCCGCAACCACTCGAATAAATGTTTCGCAATAAAACCTATATTTTAATCTTTTCGGCTATAAGATAATAAAATCTGAAATTATAACCATTGAGCTTATACATATGGCTTATACGTTAACCAATACACCTTTGAAATTGTAAAAGCTTAAGTTTCTCACGAATCATTTCACTCAATCAGTTTCGGACTCCTGTACCGTGGAAACAAGTTGGTACCTATATTGAAATTAACCTTGGTTGCGCATATATTAAAAGTTGTTTTATATATAATGAGCTTACTAAAACAAACTCAACTGAAACTTTTACTTAAGTGGAAAGACATTCCATTACCTCTAAAAAATCAAGCTAAATAATTAAATTTCTTATTTAAACACATTATGTACTAACTAGCTTTCACCAAACTTCCTAACTCTATTTAATTGGATATTCAATTAGGCAAACTCTTGGGCCTATATTATACACAACGGAAAGCTTATACTCCCATCATCAGTCTTCCTTCCCGCCGAACATTAATTGCCAACTTGCTGTGAGCGTGATTCGCCTTCCGATCGCGTCATAACACTCACAGATTTTCAATTAATCGAACTTTGCCGCAAACTTTAGAAGCCGACAGATCGACACGTACCACCTTCAATTGGAAGTCGAACGTCGGATCCTAAGTCACGCCAAAAGGCTTAACTTCCAACTCGAAGCTCGTCGGATCAACCAAGAAAGAAACAAAAAGATAATCCATGGTCTGGCAGATTATGTGATTTTATCGGTAAAAAGTTTAACAAAGTTATAGTTTTATAAATAAGCTGGATATTAAACCGATTAAATAGAAAGTATAGAGACAGGCGAGTTGAATTCTTATACGGTTCTTTATTTACCGGACAATAAATATAGGAAACGGGGTTTTGATTTCCGCAACAAAAACTTGTATTAAACAAGTCATTCAATAATTATGTAGTTACAAACAAAAAACAACGCATGAGTCATTGCGGAATGTAGATGTTTCTTTAATGCGGTCGCTTTAATAACGTTGATAGTATTACTAGCAAATGTAGTCAATATTATTAACCATATGCGGTGATAATGAAGGAAACATTAATATGCAACTAAATGCAAATGTAGTAAATATTATTGACCGAATGCTGTGTAAAATGAAGGAAACATTGACAATACTAGCAAATGTAGTAAATATTATTGACCATATTATGATGTGGATAATGAATGCAACATTGACAATATTAGCAAATGTAGTCAATATTATTGACCTTATTTATGCTGTGGATAATGAAGGAAACATTGACAATACTAGAAAATGTAGTAAATATTATGGACCGTATGCTATAGACAAGAAATGAAACATTAACAATACTATCAAATGTAGTCAATGTTATTGACCGTATGCTGTGGATAATAAAGAGAACATTGACAATACGAGCAAATGTAGTTAATATTATTGTCCGTATTCTGTGGATAATGAAGGAAACATTGACAATATTACAATATTAGCAAATGTAGTAAATATTATTGATCGTAGCTGTAGATAAGAAAGGAAACATTAACAACACTAGCAAATGTAGTCAATATTACTGACCTAATGCTGTGGATAATGAATTAATCATTGACAATACTATCAAATGTAGTAAATATTATTTACCATATGCGGTGATATTGAAGTAATAAATTATAATTGTCATTGTTATGCGGTCATAAAATAACAATGACAATACTAGCAAATGTAATAAATATAAATTCACCGTATGCTGCCTATAATAAAGGAAACATTGACAATACTATCAAATAACGTGAATAATTATTGGCAATTGGCGGTCGATAATAAAAGAAACGTTGACAATTCCAGCAAGTATCGTAAATATTATTGACCGTAGCTGTGGATAATGAAGGAAAAATAAGGTTGACATAAAAGATTTAAATGGATTTAAATATTGAGTAATGCAGTATAGACAATATTATGGATCTGTTGTCATGTGGATATTTTTCAGTAGCATATATCAGCTAATTTCATACTTTAAAACAATATGTTTCTAATTTGTGGGATTTGATTTATTTAGAAGTAAGCCTAAGTCATGCTGGTTCTTCTTGACTTATGTTTATATTATTTATTATATTTATAATATCATATACTTAATATCTTAGATTTGTGGTTAAACTACACCTTTATTAAAAATTCTGTTAAATATGTCTATGAAGGGTTAAGTGTGTTGGTGTGTCTTTTCTAGTTCTATTATAGTTAAGAATTTGTCTGCCTCTGGAGTACGTACCATCAGGATTTATTAAATTGTGTGTCATATATTCTGTAAAATTAAGTATTTCTCTATTTTGTATCATAAATGTATAAAATAAATTATTCTTTTTCATAACATTGGTCAAATTTTAAGAATAGACCCTTTCCATTATTTATGTCATAGATTAACAATGTTTTCTTCTGACGCCAGAAATATAATTTCAAGTTTATTTGAATTAATTTCAATATCTTACTACTTCAATTCAATCGAAGAAGCAAAAGAAATCAACGGCCAAATGGTATATAAATAGTGACGTCTAATTAATTATACTTGATTAAAATAATGGTTGAAGTAGTTTTAGATTATGAATATAAAACAAGTGTAATCAGACTTTTGAAGTGTAAAGTACTTTTTTATATAGACAATTACGTGATGTGTGTACTATACTTACATATGTTATCTTACTGTATATTTTTATATTTTGTTTGTGTGTATTGTGGGATATTTTAAGATATTAATTATTTATTAAACTCATCACAATGTTTGTCTTATTTTACTATTATGTAAATATAAATTATATTTTGTTTTATATAAGTTCAACATTTTTACTAAATTTTGTTTATTTATTTATGGTTTTTCATAATGTAATTTATAATTATTCTAATGTTCGATGGTTTTTTTCAGGTAAGTCCTGATATCCAGAAACCATACAGTACAAAAATGTAAGTAGATACATGTTCGTAGAAAATAGTTAATTGTACTCCTTGAATTAAAAACATAAGTTTAAATCCAACTTCAATGGCAAATATAATGTTTAGGAACTAATATTATTTATTCCCTTTGCATTGCGGGAAGATTATTCCAATAATCCGAACTGTATTTGTAATTAATTAAATAGAGTTATCTGAAATGTAATTACAATACTGTAAATATATCACTTCCTTTGTAACAAACTTATATATTATTTCCTTTAGGTAGAGACGACCGCCCCGAGTGTTTTATCCTAACTTGATTAAGTCGGTTTATTTTGTTTGTTCAAGTTCCCGAAGAACAGGTGAGCCAACTTTCTCACTGTCTCAATAATCCCCTTATGTTTTGTCTTCGTCTTCCCCGAGAATCCAATCACAGGAAAATAACAAAAACCCGCGTCGCGAAGAAGTTAAATCAGTTTTTATTTTGAAATTACAAAAATCCGTTAAGTTTTAACTCACAATAGAGGTGTCTCGACGGTAAAGTTTGAGTAAAGTTTTTTTCTCTTATAGAAAGAAGCTAGCGATTTAATTTAAGAAGCGAAACTTATATTAAAACCAACTTTAATACTTTGGAGTTCTGAACCGTCTGGAAGATGATTCTATATTGACATTTTTTTTGCACACCAACTATTGAGAATCTGGGACGAGAAATTTTACATCGTCTGGGAATAAATCTTCTAAAAGAATTAGGTTAGATTAAAAGAGGTCCTTTTGAGATTAATATTAATTTCTAATATTTATTATTGGATCTGTGGTATAATGAATAAGGAAACTTTTATTTTATATTAAGTATGTTCAATTACAAAAAATACTTTCCCATTTGCTTGGACCTACTGTTTTATCAGCTTCAAATTTAACTATATATTATTTTTCAAAATTAATTTCAAAACGCATTTCTGTAACGTTGGACACACTTGTATAAACAATAAATATAGGGAATTTATCGAAACGTGGTATGTCTGGACGATGTCGAAGTAGTAATAAAATCCCCTTGGTAATAAAATCTGTCGTTTGAATAAAGTATTGAAATTATTTGTCATTTGTGTCGCGTTTGGAATTGTTAAATGGGGCTTTTAATAGTCATCAACCATGTCTTGTGACTTTCTGTATATTGCTTTCTTAGTCACAATAATTAGCTGCAAAAGTCGTTTACAATGTGCCCACCTGTAACGTCTTCAATCGACGTATTTAAAAATCATTACATGTAGTATTTATTTTCAATGTTAATGAAAATCTATTTGAAATAACAAAAATACACAAAAAAATGTTATATTCATGTCCCAATTTTCCAACAGCAATGGAGTAACTATTTAGTTATTACCTATTAATTACTTACATTGTTAGAAACAAAAGTAATTATTGATATTTACATTACCATGGATACAGGTCAAATACTGATAAAACAATATTACATTTTATTTTATTTCTGGACATCGTGGAAGCAAGTAACATTCGTTTATATGTTGCTGACTTCGCTTCAAAACAGTCTCAGAAAATTTTTTCAGGACCTACATGCTGAGTAGCCTACAATTGCGTGGGTATCCACACTTTTTGTGAAGGTAAAAGAATCTAAGTTCGACCAATGAAACTGCGCTTGATTCTGAAAACAAGTTTGTATGAAGATCTAAACTCGGGTTAACAATTCGTACTAGGGTGGTTAGTGAAGGCGATTATTGTAAAAAATATTTGTAAAATATCCTATTAAAGAATTGCACGTTATTGTTGATTGAGGCCAGATTGTCACTACATTTTGTCCAACAATTTATTACAGTCCTCAACTGTAACTGCCACTTTCAAGGAATTTGTGTAACACATTAATATCGGCAATGTGTTGTTTTACATATTGCTTGAAAAACGTCATCCTTACTTTAATTTCTTAATGTGTTCACAAATATTAAAACAGACCTAGCAAACATTAAATTCTCACTATTATTGCAACGAAAAATGAAAAAAAATTTGTGATCCTACATCACCCACTGTTTGGCTATCACCGAATAGTATAGTTACGATTTAAAAGTTTGTAAACTGTTCCAACCTCACGAGTCCTGATTTATATTATTTCATATATCCTGAAAATTTACGTAATTGATTAGAATACAGCGTAAAATAATTATATGACTTAAAATGTGTATACTTTTACTTTTGGCACCTTGAGATGATTAGCGAAAGTTCTATTAAAATCGCTCTATCAGTTGATTTTGATGAAACTGTTACAAACTCCTAGAACTTTGTAGAAGATTATACAGAGAGAGATTTGCGTCACAATTACAGTAATTCAATCTCTTTTTTTCTAACGATTATACCCATTATTACTTTAATAATCCCGGAGGAAGTACATGATGAATTCATCGTTCCGATGTTCCGCAACAACAGTTTCAAATAAAGTGAAATAAAGTGTATTGTAATCTCGTGATTGTAAATATTTTAAAGTAATAGAAACCCAGTATTGCTCGACGCTCTGGGAGAGATGGGACAAAGATTGATGGCTTTAGTTCTGTTTAATCTGCCGCTGCCATGAAATGAATTTATCGTTTGCTTTATTTATATTTCTTTCATTTTCCCAAACGCAATGGTTTGGGTTGTCATGATGCGTAATTTATTACATTACCTTGTATTACTTTTAAACGTGTGCTAGCTGTACTGCATTTACCTACGTTTTAAATTACCTTTAACGAAATTTTTTCTACAAACCAAACCATGAACAATTTAATTACTTATTTTTCGATAAATTTGATTTATATTTGAAACACTCGTTAAAGAATGTTACACAAACTTACATTTCCCTTCATTTTATACATTTACACATCTTATACTTTGTACTCATTATCTCTTAACACTTATAAATAAAACAGAAAGAAAGTGTAGACCTGAAGATTAACTACATAATTTTAAGTTAGTGAAATAATATCTTGAGATTTAAGTTTTTGCATTGCCACCATCGTAGGACCAAAGTTATGGCCTAGTTGGCTAACGTTGGTTTCGTCATTAGAATGACTTCTGGCTTGTTAGAATGACTTGGGCAAAACAAGCAAATCTAAAGCCCGATCCACATTACATGGATAGGCCAGGGCAAGGCAAGATCTGATCAAGATAGTTTAAATGTAAAAGTAATGGATGCGTACTCATTAGATGTTCAATTACCGTTCATTGCCATTATTGCCCCAGCTTGTCGGTTCACCAGAGATCTTTGGCTGTCTCTTCCCTTGATTTGCCCTTGACCCTTCCATCACTACCCACCTACTCTAATCGTGAGCCAGTCAGTTCTTGCTCGTCTAGCTATTTTTTTAAAACATGGTGCTGGTCTTCCTTAAGTCACTATCTGTGGCGGCTAACAATTTTGAAAAATCGTACAATAACATTCGAAAGTAGAATTTAGTTCCGACTTAAAGAAGTCCTTTGAAAAAGGTGTTAAATTCTCCTTCCTGTTTTCTTTTTTTTAGCATGTGCACCCAAAAACGTCTTCAGCCTACAATAAATATTTTTTCCATCTGCTCCTCATCCAATAATAATGTTATTTTAATTGCAGTGTATGTAGATATCATTATCACGAAGGGTGCAGACATGGAAAGGCGAGATACACTCTGTATTGTTCTCCCAGCACACTTGGTGTACACTTGGGGCTGGTTAAGGCATTATCAAGTTTTTATCTGCCTTAGTCTACCCTTGCATCGTAAATTGGCTTTAATTCTCCAAGTCCAAGGTCGTCAAACAAGTATCTGGGTAGATAAGATCTGAGACAAATAGACCTCAAGAAAATTTGGCTGTTAGAATAGATCTCTGCGAAGCATTTGAAGGTAAACTTCATTCGGAAAGGCTTTTATTTGTGAAAGTCGGCTGACAGCGAAGCATTTGAGATAAACTTCATTCGGACAGGCTTTTATTTGTGAAAATCGGCTGACTGCGAAGCATTTGAGATAAACTTCATTCGGAGAGGCTTTTATTTTTGAAAGTCGGCTGACTGCGAAGCATTTGAGATAAACTTCATTCGGAAAGGCTCTTGTAAGTCCAGAGATTTGTAATAGTGCTGATCTTAAGGCCCTTTTAAGCTGTTTAAAAAAAATTACGAAAATTGGAGTAAACTAATTGTTGCGTATTGCCAAAAAGATGCTTTAGGACACAGCAGCATTGCATTAGTCTCCACTGCCACGTAAAAAGTGAATCTTAGATATTCAATAAAAAAAGTATCGTTTCTAAATTGCTTAAAGGGTTAAACTCTTTTCATTAAAATATTATACATAAAAGTATTAATGTTTTCAAAAAAAAATTTTTTAATTGTTTAAGTTTAAAGAATAAGCAGAACTAGTAGAGCGTGGTTTTCACTTCTTACTGTCATAATTAATACAATCGTGAATTAATATAATTTTAACCCGAGTTCCCCTCATACTAAAGGCAATGCTGGGGTTATGCTAACCGATTATATCCTCCTGGACACCTCGGCTAATCCCGTTTGTCGCTATTACCATAAGAATGACCGTCACATTCCATACACCATTTACACCTTATGCTCTTATTTAATGTATGTTTTCCAACGTAAATCTTGCTCCCCCTGGATATAAAGCCGCGCGTGTATATTTTACTGCGCATTAACCAAATCTAAAACCTTTCTAATGGCCATTTAACTTCAGGGCACCGCAATATAATGATAAAAGCTATAACCGTTTTTATGATAACACTTAAAACGGATGACATAAAATCAATTGCTACTGAAGAATGTCCACGTAGAGGAAATAAAGCTTATTCCGTGTAACCCGTGAGTAGGAAAATAAAATAATTGGATTTTTTACAGTTGTCTTTCATAAATATTAAACGTTATAGATATGAAGTATTTAAATCTTACGTAGTAACACATATCTACTTTTATCTTTCTGAACTCTATTCAGCTGATTTTGATGAGCTGGTTTTAAAATAAATTTCAAATTCACGTGTATCACAATTGTATAAATTATATAAGTTACATACTCACTGCATAAATTAACAATGATCTACTAATGATTGTATCGTGAGAATTCATTATTAGTTTAGTATCTAACCTGCAAGTAGTCTAATTGACTGAACTTTAATGTCCAAAGTTATAATCTATTTGAAAGCTCTTTACTTTCAAATTTTAGTTTTAAATTGCAAAAACATGTAAACATTGGTTATATGTGGTAATTCACGATTCGACGGCCATTTTCATATTGTAGTCTTTATAACAATAACCACCCATCTTTTTATATAGGCTAGATTACACCATACTTTTAACTCATTTAGTTGAGGCGATTATTTTATATACGTAGTGCTAAGGGCTTTTGCATATAAATAAAATAAATGACCTTATTTTGTAATACTAGCAATGTATAGATATAATAGAGTTGTCAGTGATGAAAAGAGTATGGCACTAAAATAATCGTACAATTCCAAGAAAATAAAGAATTTAGGTGAAGCGTAAGGTTTGGTTAGAACTAAAACGTCTCGTAAGTTTGTACCGGTAAGTTTTAAAGTTGGTTAAGGTAGTCTAATGTATTTTACCAACGTAATATAGTGGACAAAGTTTGTGGCGCTCGGGACTTTTCGATAGGTAACTTTAAATTTACAAGCTTCACAAGAAGTATAAAGTGCAAGTGCGAGGTCTGTAATTTAACAATTTCAAGTACTCCGCTGATAAAAATAGTTCTTTCTTACTTGGAAGGTACACCGCACTAACTTTATATTTATTTATGTCGGTCTTAACTCGAGTTTGGGTAGCTTATAGATTCCAACTTGAAAACTTTACGTGCAAAGGAATACGAGTACTATAACGTCGAAATAAATGTCTGCAAGGTGAAGTGCATTCGGTTAAAGTATATGTTTAGTGTCGGGATAGGTCTAAATAGATAGGTTTCATGTATAACAAGTGTATTTAAAAAAATTCCTTTTGGTTTGGCCTAATTCAGGGGCTGATAGATTTTGAAATTCACTATAAGATAAACCTTAAACAAATTTATTTGCCCCTTGCTCTAGCAATTTCAGAGCAATATTTCCAGCAATATTTGGATTTACGTCAAAAGGACTTGAACTGTGAATGACTACTAATAGCCCAGTAAATAAGGGGGTTCCAGCTTACATTAATTGCGGCAAAAGATTTTTTTTTTAGGATCGTTTCGTATGGTGTGGATATGCCAAATCTAATTTTGCGACCTCGAAAGTGGGGGGAACAACTTTTGGGGGGCAAAAAACCTCGAAATTTTCGGACTTTTTCCAGTTTTTCTCTTATAACTCGAAAACGGTGCATATTTTGTAAAACATTGTATTTTAATAAATTAAAGAGGACAAAATTTCGCGTCGATTAAAAAAACAAAGTGCAAAATTGGACCAGTAGTTCGATTTTTATGGGGATCCAAAAACAGCAAATTTTTCTAATTTTGCCAAAAACTGTGTTTTACCCAATTTCAATGTGCTGTAACCAAATTACCATCATCGGAGGGTTCTAAATCTAAACTGGATTTAGAAATTTAGAACGGATTAAAATCAGTTTAGTTAACCCTCCGATGATGGTAAACTTGGTTACCGAAATGTGCATCAGGGAACTAGAATAATAAATGTATTTCAGTTTATTTGTGTAATTTTATTCACCGAACTTGTTGTTGGGGCTTCAGTGTTTCTAATTGTTTAAATTCCACAGTACTCATTGAACATCTATTAACCCCATGTTGTGTATAAAGAAGTAATGCATTTGTTGTTCTAAGACTAATTTCTGTCACACTTTTCAATAAAGGTTAGTCGAATCAGAAAATGATAAATACAAAAGTTTTAGATAATATTTAGAAGATTTACAATATCGAAACTGTGCTTACTAACGGAGTTATGATTTTTTGTTCTTGGACCCCAATGGAATATTTTCCATGAGATTTTTCATAAAACCTTCTGTCCAAGTTTGCTCACTAACAAACTCGACCGAGATATTCCGTCTAAATTTTCCATGTATCATACCAAAAATAATTTGCGTAAAATTACAGCGATTAACATGTTTATAAAAAAAGTGATATATGTAAAGTCTTTTGAGTCGATTATGATTTTGGGGTCTAGTAGCCCAGTCAATAAAAGGTTTGTGTCGGAACTAATTAGTGAAAAGCTGATTTTTCAGCATGCGCGTAACAAACGCAATTACATATTGTTCAATTTGACAACGTTGTAAATATTCATGTTCATTTTTTCGTTAGATTTTATCAAATGTCGTTTTATTGGTTTCAGTTATTAATTTTTATTATTGCACGTTAATGAACATAAGTCAACATATTTCACGTAAATTTTTTATCGTTTTATGTATATTTAATTGACTCTTGTTGTTGTTTTTGACACAGTTAAGTGATAAGCTTCTTTTCTTCATTGCAAAAACAAAACGAAAATGTCTGCATTTTGTGTGTTTTCTATGTCTCAAATTACAATAATATTGATCCGCCGCTGAAATGGTTTTTGTTTTTAGACTCATTTCAATGTGTCCCTACCTAAAGAATATTTAAAAAATCACTTTATATGGTCACGTTGTCCTACACAATTACCCTTTATTTGTCACCTTACAAATTATCTTGGCTCTTTCGATTACCTTTAGTTTTTAGATAATAGTATTCATACGTAGTGATCAAACACATGTTTCCCACACTCCGACCATCAGTAATATATACTATATTAGGTACTGAACCAGTAACAAGTTCTGTTCTGTAATAGACGAATGTTTAGAACATGTTTGACTTGTGATTTCACTTTCTAGTAGAACCAGATGTTACAGTTTCTTTTTGTTTTGCATTTTAGTTCTGCGGTTTGCTTTCACGACGGAAAAAGGAGTAAATGTGGTTACGACATGTTTTCAGAAACAAAAAACAATAATTATTTGTAGGGCTTACTTTTCTAATATCTTTCAACACTAGACGAGCCTGTTCTCCAAGTTCATGTACATACTATTTCACATAATGCAATTTTTGTTTAACTTAAATTTTCAAAGTGGAAGGCGTTTATCTTATTTAAAATAAATATTTCAAAACCGTTAACTCGCTATAAGTTGGCGAGGGTACAACGATATCCAAGAAACGATACAATACATCCTTATTTTATATTATTTCTCAAAGGTGTTTTATTTTTGTCGCTAAGCGATATCTCCCTTAATTCTTCGTCCAAATTAATTATTCGAGCATCATTTTAAAGCTTATGTTCCCCGCTATTGACGAAAAATAGACAAACAGCTTAAAATGCATGTTTTCTTTACAAAAGTTGATTAAAAAAATTTTAATATTAAATTTCACATGGTCAATAATGAAAGGTGCTATCTATTAACACGAGATTAATTAGATTAATTTCTCCTTCCCAAGTACGTACTTTCATAATTTGGTGTTACGAAATTAAATCCGTATTTATTTATTAACAATCTGTTTAAACAAATAAAAGAGCACTGTGGCGACAAAATCACACTGATTTAAATAAAAACCCGAACCACAAAACAAGGAACAAAAACTATAACTAAACAACTAAATTGTAAGTTAAGATTAATACCTTACCCTTATGTACATTTTGATGACATGGTCATCATCCTCAGAGGGTTTTAACACTACTAAAACCCACAACAACAATTTAGTTGTTTAGTTATAGTTTTTGTTCCTTGTTTTGTGGTTCGGGTTTTTATTTAAATCAGTGTAACAATCTGTTAACTAACATGACAGCTGTTAGTTAAATTTTGTTTACATTCTATATGAAAGTGTAATCTATCACACAAATCAATCAAATTAAACCAATGCAAATAAATAAACGTAATTTACTTAATTAAATAACGTATTAAATCAGGTAAGTACTAATAATATGCGAAATATTCTCACGGGTCAGTTAGAATCTTTCATTTTAACTCTCCTATGAAGCTAATATACTGGTGAATGCTATTTCAAATTTTCTAACCGATATTCTATCTTGCAACTTTAAGACTATCAACGAATACCTTTAAGATTACAAAATTGGTTTTATAATGTCACATGAGATCAATTAAAAATACCCTAAACATTATTCAATGAAATACATTTTGCCTAAACGAGTTTACCGTGTTGGAATTGAATGAAATATTTTCCCCGTCCTGTTACGAAAGCGTTGAACGATTTATAGATTATATATCGCACGGGATAAACTATCCAGTTTGTTATTCTTGCCCATTTGTCCGTAAATCAAATTACTCTAGCGCTTTCTATTGTTTTCTCCCGTTGTTAATCTAATTATGCGTATCGAAGCTTTCAAATTGAAACCGAAACAAAGCTCTCCGACGGAACTTAATTTAAACTAAATTACAGTTAAAACATACTTAAGGTTTAGAGTGGACTGTGGATTCAAATTAGCTGCAAGTTCAGTTCAACATTAATTACTTTTTGGTCGGTTTCGATTGTCGTTAGGTCGGTAAACTATTGTTTAGGTACGGGTAATGAAGATATTATTACATTCTAGCACATGTTCCTTTCTTTGTGTTGTAATGTATTACTCAGGGTAGATTAATTCCGCCTTCCCGCGTACGTACTTTCATAATTTGGTGTTACGAAATTAAATCCGTATTTATTTATCGCATTTTAACGTTTTGATAAATTTTGAAGCAATTGATATCGAAATATTGAATTTATTTCACAAATACTAATTACATTTCTGCGACTACGTTAAAACTATTAAATGATTCTTCCACCTGCGCCTATAATCCTATTATTTTATACATGGAAATATGTTGAAAATTATTTACCGTAATAATATACTGTAATTGATTTCTTATTACTGTCAATATGAGGAGAGAAACTATATTCACATTTAATTACTAATTAAAAAACTTTGGTATTTTCAACGTTAATTTTTTATCGTAAACCGTAAGCTAAAACGCTTTTACCTGTTTTTATATTATTACAAGTATTCTGTAACGGATTACATTTTGTATACCTTTTTATTACCAACTTGTTTTCGTTCAAGTCTTTCACTATCTACATCGGATCATGCAGCTCAGACAAAAAAAGGAACCGACTTGCGATTTTTTCTATCTTTTTGTATTTCTTTAATGTTTCTGATCGCTGTTCTTTCCGCTTCACAAATTACATTCCGAAACATTTTTCATTGGTTTAAAAATGAGTAAAAAGGTCTTAGATGAGAAAATGCTTTGATCCTCGGCTAGGTGACATTGTGTATTTTTATTGAAAAATGAGTATGTTTAAAGTGATTAAACAAAATTTGATTAAGTTTTTAATTACCTAAAGTTGTTATTACCAACAAATAAATCAAACTTATCAAAACTTATCAAACTTTTTAACTTTGGTTTGATAAATAACCAAAACAATTTGGCCATTTCAAGTTGACGACCAATTTAATATTCAAAGTTAAAAAAAACTCAAATTCTGCACACACGCACAAACAAAGATACATTTTTAGACTTTTAATTACTAATTGAACGTCTTTTTCAAACAAATAGGACGGAAAAAGTGGTTACGTTATATCCTAAATTGAAAACCTCCATTTTCATACCGTTTCCCCCAAAGTATGGGTATACGATCTGGAGATATTTATCGAAATTGGTTTAATACTTCCCAAGGTTGAACAAGATAGTTATTTCACAAAATTATCGTCGTATTTGAGAATTTGATGTTGACTAACTATTCTTTCAGTAACAAATTTGTCACATGTATTCAACTCTACTTTGATCCGAAATTTTATTGAAATTTGTTCTTTATTTTTAAATTGTTCAGTATTTTGATACTGCTAAAATCACATTCTTAGAAGCTTAGGATACATAATTATACATTTTTACTTTATGTTAGTAGCACTGATGAAGAGGGGGGCAGCAAATAGTATAAGACAGTACGTGATAAAATGCACATGACAATCGGAAAGGTATTTTGTAAAATTTAAATTAATTTCTTTTTATAATATCATTATAGTCAAGCAATTTCAAAATGTCGCAATACATGTTTGAATGAGGATTTGCATTACTCACATATTTGGTTGTACTCGCCGAAATAAATGTACCTCTGAGATAGAATTCCGAAGAAATGAGATTAGACGTAATTTCTCCTGACTGAGGTAAAAAAAGCAAATCACATTTACTGACCGTATTTGTACGAACTCCTGCTTTTTGCCACAATCAGCCTCATTTAGTGACGCGTTACTGTTCCAATCAGAAAGGAAGTCATGGGACGTAATCAAGAGACATACACGTACAAAAGATCTGCACGCTCGGCGTCTTTCCTTCTGTTGTATATAAAGGGTGATTGAAAATGAGTGGCAAGTTAGTTTAGCGCTAAATAAAAGAATTCATTTATACAAACATAAACCCGGAAGTGTTTCGTTTTTCGTTGTCGGCCATTTTGTGTGTTTACTAAAAATAACCTATTGTCATTATTTATGAAAAACAAGACTTTAGTTTTATATATTTACAAAATAGTAGACGTTCAAAGTAACTGATGTCAAGTATTTAAAAAAATCAATAGCTAAGGTACAATACAATTTTGTTATTTTTTTCTTTCTTTTTTTAACTTTAGTCCGTTTAGACAAAAATAACAGATTTTTAATAATATTACCATCCATTACCCAAAAATATTTAATTTGAAGACTAGGCAACAAATTTTTAGACAATTGCAAAGAAGTTATGTTTTTAGTTTTTTGTTGATAACTCAATTATACTTTGACCTACAGAAACAACACATACTTCCTTATCAAAAGAGAAAGAATCGTATTTACTTTCAAAGACAAAATGTCCGACATTTGGAAAATAAACTTTTCAGGATCCATATGTTTACAATTTTCTATAAATCCGTTTTCTCATGTTTAGCTCTAGAACAGGGGTCTCCAACCTACGGGCCGCAAAAAGCTTACAAACTGAAAAGAAAACAATTTTTTTATTTCATAATATTTTGAAGCAATTTTATCGTTAACTGCTACAGAAAAAGACTTTAAAAACATCAAAAATCATGCTCGAGCTATGATTTCTCTTTTGGGATCCACCTACAAGTGAGAGCCGACTTTTTTCAAAAATGAAGTTTGTGAAATCTTAATACAGATGTTCCTTATCTGATGAGTATTTAAAATCAATCATAATGATCGGAACTACAAAGTTTGACCCTAAATTTACTGAAATTTTAAATGGCAAACAAATGCAATCTTCTCTCTAAACAACAGTTATTGTTCTTTTTAAGCTTCAGGCTTGTGTACTCATTTATTGTCACGTTTTTCTCATCCTCATTAAAACTTAAAATACTATAAAATAAATTTGTATTACCGTTTATTGCAATGATTTGGTTTTGTATCATCCTGCGTTTTCATTAGGCCTACTTGAAAACTCCTTTTACAGAAAAAAATTTATTTGCAGCAAAGAATAATAATTATTTTAATTCAGTTTTCTGAACTATTCTAAATTTTACAAGTTTACCTAATTTTATATTAGAAGTTATTGATAAATTATCACATGTAACTTGATTGTAAACAGAATGAAACAGGTGTTTATGACATAAGTACATAGCTAGACGGCTAGACAGACTATCTAAAGTCTAAACTGAAATAATGTTGGATTGTTGGCCCGCCATGCCTCCAAAAATTTACAATGTGGCCCAAGAGTAAACAAGTTTGGAGACCCCTGCTCTAGAAAAGTCGATTTTTTAATACCCACAGGCAGTGAGACTGCAACTGAATAAATAGTGATTTGCTTAGTGGAATGTTACGAGTAGAATTAATTGTCGAAACGACTTTTCAAGTATCGGTAGACGTTTTTCTACTTAGTTTCTTCTTCGTGCAATCGTGCAGAAATCTAGACATTAGTTTAGAGCACTGTAAAAATAACAAGTAAGAAATGAGTTCAGTTTTAACTGTAGTGTTAATGTACGTCTTAAAAGAGAAATAGCCGCTATTAAGCGTCGACAGCAGAGAAAGAAGATTTGCAAAACCCTGTTTAAAAGTAATTAATTCAACACCTAAACACTTGTATTGTTCCTGCAGGATACTTTAGGCAATGATAACCACTTAGGTTTTTCGCCTTTAAAAACCAAAAAAATGTTCCTGCAGGGGTACGTAAAGTTCCGTTACTTTTACCCACTATTTTAACACCAAAAATGAGTGCGCACATTTTATAACAATTGTATTGGTGGGAGAAAAAAAATCTGTATTGGAATATTATGAAATACTAAAAATGATTTATAAATGAAAATTCTGTGATGAATACAAACAATATTAAATAATGGTTCTAAATTAATTGAAAGGGAGTTGTTGACTTCTAACCTTATATTTTGAGAATTGTTTAAACAAATTAAAAACCTTCATTGACACCTAGAAAGTATGCAGTAAATTTCTTTTATTACACGTTTATTTTTTAAGAAGAAGAGAACTCAATCTACAAATTGTAGATCTTTAAAATATCATTATCTATATGTATAAAAGCCAAATCCGCTGACTCACTGATCACGATTTCTCAAAAACTACTGAACGGATGGAACGAAATTTGGTATGTAGCTTCCTTTAGGACCATAGGTGCTCACTAAGAAAGGTTTAAAAAAAATCGAAATTTTAAGGGGGTCAAAGTTATTAAAAAAAACTCCACCAAACGGATTGGAATAAAATTTGGTATGTAGCTTCCTCTAGGGCCCTAGGTGCTCGCTAAGAAAGGTTTTAAAAAACAGCTAGTTTTTAAGAGCTCTCGCAAAATTGTGTACAGATAATGGATTTCTATGCACCCTTATTCATCACATAGCTATAAACCTACATTCTTTATTTTATCCTAGCTATACATTTGAGTCTCAGTTACGATAATAGTTGTATAATCAGTATAACCTGCTAGTCATTATGTATAATGAACATATCAGTTAGTCAAAGTAATTAAGTACGGTTTAGCTAAAACCGTAATTTAAAAAAATCAATTATAAGTTATGTAAAGTAATACATTTTTTATGACTCTGTTCAATAGCTAGATAATGATTAATACAGTCTCATTATCACTTTGACAAACTTTGGTCTGATGTGTATAATGATTTTATAATGTGATTAATATTGCCTCATTAATCATTTTGATCAAATTTGGTGTATTATACATAATGACTAGACATTATGCATAATAGCTAGATAAATTACTTTGACAGTAACATCTCTGTTAAAATATTTTCGCAAATATATTAATTGTACAATGTATTTACGTTTAAATCGATGAGATAAAGTAAATAAATTATAAATTGTACGGGAGGGGACGAGGGAGTTATGACGCAGTGTCGGTGAATAATCCAGGCTAGTTAATGTCTGTACTTAGGGAAGGACGGAAGGCCCGGGTTTATGATTAATGAGGCCTACAAAGCTCCCCCCCCCCCCCCCCCCCAAATATCCTGGCACGTTATCCCAATCACTCACGGGTAAATGGGCGATCGTCACCTTACAGTCTGAACACGAAGAGTAAATAAATGTGTTAACCTGAAATATGAATTTCTGTTTGATATTCGCGAACGTTCGATAGCGTTCCCCGCTGTACTTACCCAGCTCTTTCCTTTGCAATAGTGATACTACTCACCTTTAGCAACACGTACCAATGATTAAATTTTACTTGTGTTCCTTCAATTCGTTTCTGTAGATTGTTAAGAGTCGAATAATTTTATAACTATTTAAACAATTTAAATTCACCATTTTCAATATTGCTACGAAAGTAAGGGTTTAAAACAAAATAATATAAAATAATGCCTACGCATACTTGAAATACGGCCCTATAAAATTAATAACTATTAATAACTAGCACATAAACTATTTTAAACACTAGTAAGCCTACGTGAGAAATCACAGGTTGATTAATTAGACACACATCAGAAATACATAATTTAAAAAACAAACTATTTAAAAACAACATTAAGGCCTACTTATCTAGGTCTACCTAACTATGCTGACGGGGATTTTTAACTCGGTAAATGTGTACAATAATAAGGATTATAAAACTATCTGTTAAACATTTTTATTTACATACGTTATTATTATTTAAATTTATTTACCACTACCCTTAATAGTATTTTTAAAGATTATGTATCTTTTTTTTAGAAATAATATCCTTTTACGAGGCACGTTATTTATTCAATTATTTAAACTTGTTAACAATTACATTTTTTACAAAATTAAAATGTAGGTTTTTTGTTTTTAAAAATCATATAATTTATCGTATCATTTTCCCACAATATATAACTAAAATGTTTTAAGTATTACACAGACATAAACACAAGTACAAAAGCGTTGCAAAGTTGACGTGATTAAAAACTGTTTTAAAGTCTAGGCAAACTTATTTAGGGTCATCCGCAGTGAGGGTGGGAGATAGAAAACCTTGAGGTTGCTCGGGTTAGCCGGGGCTTTTTGTATAAACTTGTGAACGTCCGAGTTGTGAAAGTCGAACAATACGTCTGATTTCAACTCTTAACTCAATTCCTAGCTGTCTTGTGGTTGCGTTCTCAAAGTTTCTCAAAGTTTCTTCGAAAAGGAAAAAGTTTGGATTTGCATAGGGTCGATTTAACACCAATAGAGGCTATGTTTCTACCCTCCTACTACCGTGTCCCCCGACACTTGGATCGAACCCAAAAACTGACACTCTTTAACTACGCCAGTTATAACGTAAATTTTTAACATAAATCGATACAGACAATTTCGGACAGTAATTGTTTTCTTTTAAATTTATTGGTTGCAAACGTGTGCTATCATTTTAATGGAAAATTACATCGATATAGTTTATGTACGAGTGTAAATCCATAAATTTTGTTACTTGGTTAAAATAGGCCCATACTAAATAAAGGTATTGTATAATAATGCAAACAAATTTTAAACCAAAACTATGTCAAACAAAAGTTGTAATTCTTGGACTTACGTAGATTTATCAGGGATTCCAAACGAAATTAAAACCTGATCTCCTAACAAATATAAGTATTTTTTTAGTTGCAGGATAAATAGGGAGAAACAAAAACTATCTAAGAAATAACTGTCAATCCAAATTAATCGAACATGTTGTGGTAGTCACGTAAGAGGAAGAAGTAAAATTAAAAGATTTTTTTCAAATTCAGTTTAGTAAATTGCTTTTCGATATTTTGTAATTTCCTTTAGTAAAAAACTCGTCTTGTTTTTTTTTTGCACAAATTGGATAAACAAAACCAAATATACGTTAAAATTCCTATGAAATAAGTTAGGGTAGACATAATTGAACCATAATCTTACGATGCAGTTTTCTCTT
>JAGFPH010003198.1:296-11003 GCA_018207615.1 Philaenus spumarius | reverse complement strand
ATAATACGACGAAATATTATAATTATACAAATATTATAATCATACTGTTATCGGCAAAATACTGTGACTAAACAGTTTAGGTTAAGTCCTCTAGTTTTTTTTTAATTCTAATTATATAAAGTGATAATACGACGAAATATTATAATTATACAAATATTATAATCATACTGTTATCAGCAAAATACTGTGACTAAACAGTTTAGGTAAGTCCTCTAGTTTTTTTTTAATTCTAATTATATAAAGTGATAATACGGTACCTGTAAAGTGATAATTTTTGTACCTGGCAGAATTCTTTCTTTTATAATCGCTAGAAGAGTCTCTTTGTCTCTCTTCTTTACAGGAATCTCTCTCTCTCCCATCCCCCTCTCGCGCCCACCCCCAACCGTAGGCAAAACTCCACAGTATGAGGAATTCGCGGATGGGGACCCTTTCTAATTGATACCCGTAGGCAAAACTCCTACACTCGCTTCCCTCACCATCCTACCCCGATTCAAGTGCCTCTGTCCTAATCAATTGCCATTTCCGTGAAAATATCAGTGTACGCAATAATCTGTTTGCATTTGCTTTGTCGTAGGTGTCGGTGAGCAAAGCGAGCAGAGGGCGTAGTGATCTAGTATTTTGTAATTTTGAAAGTAGGAAGTCTAAGGTATTGAATTTAATTTTTAATCTACACCTAATTTGTATTTGTTACACGTTTTGCATTTTGTCTGTTCCGATCCACGAGGAGGAAGGCTGATATTGAAATGTTCGTAAGGATATTTGTACACAAACACGTCTCGGGTATTATTTTTCGTGTGTACTTCTTAATTCATTGCGAATTTTGCAGCCAAGTTGTATCACCATTTGAACCTGTGTATTTATATTTTTTTTATGAAATCTATACACAGTTACATCCCATTCTAGTGACCCTCTTAAATTATCAATCAAATGAGCTACGACTCATCTAGATGCTAAACCGAAATTATGTAGTCTATTCGTTTACACAATGTGTTCTTTGATTAAATGCTTAGGCTTGTGCCAAGGGTTTAAATAACAGGTAGACGGGATTTGGTTGGTGGAAAGATGGGCAGCCGCCACCCCAGTGTTTGTATAGTATATAATTTGCATCACTGATCATTGCAGATTTCGCAAAATACACGAGTTTGTCCTACCCTCAATAAGATACCGTCTCCCCCGCTGCGTAATCGTTCGCCTTTAGAAGCGGAACAAAGTCAAACTTAACCGCTCAATCCAGAAACAAAGTTGACTAGTAGACCCACGTAATAGGGATTTTAAATGAGTACGAAATCTCAAATTCAGACTTATTTTAGTGAATTGTATTATGTATGTCCTTACTAAACACTTGTTTGTTGTTGGAATAGAAGTAACATTACTTTATTTTAGTAAAAAATCGTACTTTCTCTACACTATATTCATAATAAATTTGATTATTTATTTATGGGCATGAAGACAATGGACCATTTATAATTCGTGTAAACAAAATAATCTTATATGCTTACATTTACTAAAACTGTATATTTCCGTAAAACAAACTTATTGTAAAAACATCAAATGACCGACTTGCTCAAATGGTCTCCCAAAGATCTTTAACATTAAATCTACGACCTGTACATAGATTTCATAACGTGCTTCCAAGTTGGTACGACCAGCCCTGAACTTATATTTTTTACAAAAACACCTAATATGACAACATATCTTTAGGTGGTTTAGGCACAGTATATAGTACAAACGTATTATTTGTTTTTATATTAAAAATCCTGATAATGTGTTTATATTTAAAATTTTACAATGTTCCTATAACAAAAGATAAGAAACAAACTATCATTAAATATTTAGCACTCTACCGACAAACTGTTTTTATAGATAGTTCAAGAAATTCAAGTTTATTATTTATATTTTAAATTTGATCAAATTAAAATCATATATTTTCCGTTTCTACGATGGATCGAGCTGTACTAAATCAAATGTAAACTCACTCAGCCGCGTCCTTCCATGACCTTTTATCGATTACTATTGGTGAAACGCATTAGGTTATGTTGCCAAATAATCGATGGATAGTAGGCTGCATGCTAGGTCAGGTGAACGACTTACCTTGTACGCATGCGCAAACACTTGCCCAATCGCGGGCTACACCTAAAAACTTATTGTTAATCTATGCTAATCAACTACTTAGCGCGATGAGCTTTTATATAGCCTCGGTCGAATATTTAAATATTTGAACAGTTTGGTTAAACAAAACTGTTTTTAGCGTGCCGAAAGGTCGTCTGTGGACTGCAATTGCAGAATAGACAGACCTTATAATTGGGTCGATGGACGTTTGTTTAAGATTATGGTTTAGGTAATTTTCTCTTTTGTAAAAGTTTATCTTTTGTATGAGAAAAGCATCTAAATTATTTCAAGTTTAAAACTAATGAATGGTTATGTTCTTTAACCTCATTTTACTAAGTATCTTAGGGTAGTTTCAGTTCAAGTCAGAGGCTGACCCGAAACTCCACATTTTGGCTACCAACAAATACTACTTTGTTGACCCAACTAACTTAAGTATTACGGTCCATGAAGGAACTACCATGGCGACCGCACATCACCCAGCTATTACATCAGCGATTTTTACATTAATGTTGCTTATTTAAGTGCATTACTATTTCTTATGCTTCCAGTAAAAAGACGTTGATTGTCTGCGTTAAAATAAATACATCAGATAAAAGATTGTCTACACACATGAGTAACTAATATGAAAAGTGTTTCGAGTTTGAGTCAAAAACAACCGCCCGGATTGCCACTTTTAACTACTGAGTCAGAACAACCGCCCGTATTGCCACTTTTAACAACTGAGTCGAAAACAACCGCCCGGATTGCCACTTTTAACAACTGAGTCAAAATCATCCATCCGGATTGCCACTTTTAACTACTGAGTCAAAAACAACTGCCCGGATTGCCACTTTTAACAACTGGGTCAAAACCAACCGCCCAGATTGCCACTTTTAACAACTGCGTCAAAAACAACCGCCTGGATTGCCACTTTTAACTACTGAGTTAAAACCAACCGCTTGGATTGCCACTTTTAACGACTACTCCACAGGAAATATACGACTCCTTTGGCCACACATCACACGCGAATAGCCCCTACTAATGTACATATTTTGGCGTAACATTTTTATTATGACAGTGTCCTATTTGGATATATGCTCGTTTCTATGTTGGATATATACTATTTGTTGTTCTCGCAAAACTGTTCCTACATATATACATTTTTATTTTATTAGACTCAAAATTGAGTACGTTTGAAGAAATATAAATAGATGTGAACATAAAACTAAATATAATATAAACATGTTTCTGAATTTATGTTCTATCTAATGTAGACTACATTTCACATTAACAGGAACAATCCATTATTGTACTTGAACTCTGTAATTGAGCTGGATTGAGGTACTGCAGTGGAATACCAGGACGAAACATTTCCATAAGCAATCTTATGAACTGACTTTGAATTTTGAAGAAAATCTTTTTCAACTTGCGGAAAGTTGTTCTTGAACATTTGAAATTGTGAATTAACAATTTAAGATATTTGCAACTAAAAAGTACCGAAATTCCTGATTTACAATTGAATTGTTTGAAAAAGAAAATCACCCATACGAGTTTTTCATGTAGGCCTAGAGAATGTACAAAATATATAGTAACGGCTGGATTTCTTGGGTTCTGACATAGGTAGAAGCAATTTTTTACCTCTCATTTGAAAGAAATGTATTCCTGTTTTCTATAACTTAGTGGTTTTTAAATTGCAATAAATCCGTCATTATTTTTAATTTGGCGGCCAACTATTAACATTTCTAATGGAAGCCATAATTTGTATTAGTTTACGGATTTTATATTTTTTTTTATTCCTTGCTTTTTTCTATAACCCGACCGTTTTCCTGTAAATTGGATTTTTTAAATAAACTAGCTTTTTAAGAGGATGGGGATTAAAACAAAAACTCCTACTTAAAAGATATTTTAAATTACATGTTTTGTAAAAAAATGTATTTTAATGGCCTAAATTTTGAGTTTTTCGCCGATAAATGAAACCAACCATTAAAGTATATTTTCCTTAAATTAAATATGTATACATACTGTATTGTATTTACAGCCCTAAATTTAAAATTTCTGCAAAATTTTATGTTGTATGCATAGGGTTAAAATCAAAATTAAAACCACCATTAATACCATATCGTACGGTAAGTCTGTTTCAAAGTTGACTCCGCTTACTTAAATCTATGCATTCTCGAGTGTTATAGCATACTGTTAAAATAATATTCATAATATATCATTTTAAATCACAAAATTTACATTAGTAAAAATGCATCCATAACGTTTAGAATGAAAATCAAAATGTTGGGACAAAATTAAATGCAATTTCTTAGTAACTATAATAGCCCAGTCGGTGTAGGTTACAACTACCAGTAATTTGCAATACGGCTGATTTTTTTTATAAGTACCTTAAAGTATGTAGAATTAATATAAAAAAAGTTTACCAGTCTATCGATTTCCCAATATATATAGCAGTCTTTCGATATTCCTTAATATTTCCAGCTGGGATGAAGATAAAGAAAAATAAAAAATACCACCGTGTAGGGTAAGTATTTTTCAATAAAAAAGTTTATTTGTATTTATTTTGTCCGAGCAATGGTTTGACTAAAAAAATTCGATAATGCAGGTATGTATTTTGCAGCAGGGGAAATCTCATTCACATATGAAGCGTTGGCTCATTCTAAATTAGCTGAATTTTAATGTATCGAATTAAAATTTGACATAGCAAGTGAAAAGTTTATTTTTTACTTATATACCAAGACTCAAGTTGGTATCTTAAAAATTTGATGAGCTAGAGCCATCAGACTTATCTACGAGCCTCGCGATTTTTTGCTTACCGAACGCTGTAGCCCTTTCAATCTATTCTATTTTCGTCAATTTTTGGAATATCAACATAAAATGAGGTCGTGGGTCCGGTACTCCTAAAATCGAGAAACCCGTTGATATGTCAAGTGGCTCTAGATCGGGTCATTTTCAAAATAACAAGCTGAGACTCAGCATAAAAGTTTAAAATATACATTTTAACGCCTATGTCAAGTTTAAATTCGATACATTAAAATTCAGCCAATTTAGAATGAGCCAACGCTTCATATATGAATGAGATTTTTCTTTTTAGTGATTTCCCCTACTGCAAAATATATACTTGCATTATCGAATTTTTTCCAGACAACCCATTGCTCGGACGAAATAAATACATATGACCTTTTTTATTGAAAAATACTTCCCCTAAACGGTGGTATTTTTTATTTTTCTTTATCTTCATCCCAGCTCGAAATATTAAAGAATATCGAAAAGAAAATGTTAATCGATTTTTTTTCGACTTTGGGAAATCGATAGACTGGTAAACTTTTTTTAATGTTAATCTACATACTTGAATGTACTTATAAAAAAATCACCCGTATTGTAAATTACTGGAACTTTTGGTCTAAAATTACCCCTACCGACTGGCCTATAAGTCTTCAATCAAATTTAGGTATGAACCGTTCACGAACTAAATTTCTGATCGTGTTACTAAACATAAGCTTTGCATTTTTTGTGCTAGTATAATATTCCCTTCGGTTGATGCGGTTACAGCCGGTGCCTCCTATATAGATGTCGCGCCACGATGGTTTGGACCGTTGCCATGTAACACAGTAACCTTTACCAACTCTCAGAATTCTTTTTCTTCTTCTTCTTCTCAAAGATTAATTAAATCCGATAAGTTTCCCAATTAAAGGTTCACTCCCTGTAATTGGTGTTTTGTCGGGCTTATGAAACTGTATCCTTTACTGTCGAGAGTTCTGTTGTTTCTCCTTTGATTTAAAATGCCCGACGTTTGCTTCCATTACGTGAAACTTCCAAATGTCATTCATTTTTACTGAGAGATGTTTTACTCCAAGAAATTAACAAAATATTATTTAACATTTACTAACTAATGCCACCATATGCAAAATGTGACCAGTAATATTATTAAAAATTAATTTTCGTCACTTTTCAACTAGCTTAATTTGAAGGTTATGTTTGTATTATTCAAATTGTAGGCCGTACTTCGTCTAAATGCCGTTCTGTAATTAGATCGAAATTTGAATTTATACATTTAGTCTACTCATTCTCAAATCTCTACTCTCACATCATTTAATAATTACTTAGTTCTGATTCAATTCCGTAAACACTAGATAGAAATTGAATCTAATAATGGTTGAGACTATATTATAGTCTACGAATATTTTATCCCACTTAACACGAATAAGTTATTTTTTTTATTCCAAATAGTCCTCTTACATTTTTAACTGGCTTAATTTTTGGTTTTTTTTTAAATTATCTATATCAATTAGTAGCATTCTTAAATTTATTTTTAATTACAACATTTTACATTAACTCAAAAATGTCACTTAATTTTATATCAATTACACTATTATCTCTTCTCTCTGTTATATACAAAAATACCTGTCACTCACACAAAACCTCTGGCCCTACTGCGCGTGCGTCAGGATCTATGTTCATCGTTACCCTCACCGCCCTACTGGATCCAAGTGTCTCAATCGTCATTTCCGAGAAAATATCAGAGCGTACGGCGGGTTTGGTGAGCGAAGCGAGTGTTGTGTGGAGCACTCTAGTTCAATACTGTAAAACTCCAACTATCCGAATCGCTTTCAGAATTTTAGATAAAAATTAAGGCACCGTCCTGCGTGAGCGACGAGGTGCGAGCTACGCGAGCGATGCGAGCGACGCGAAAATAACAAACTGGGTTATCTCCCAGGAGTGTCCTACACTGCGATCAGAGCGATAAAGCGATGTTTGCGCGACGCGACAAGAACAAAATATTTGTTTCAAATCGCCTCGGTCGCTCCGTCGCTTGTTCATACTGCGCATTTCCTGAGTGCATCAGATACGGAGTTGATCTACAATTAGTTGTCACTGGTTTTTTCTTTGTGGTAGTCATGTCTGAGTTTACCGAACTTCTAATTAGTGAAGTACAAAGTAGAGGCATTTTGTGGAATATGAAAGAAAAGAGCTACCACAATAGGCATGCTTCAGACCGAGCATGGGGAAGAGTGGCTGCAGCACTGGGAGGTACGAGTGAGTATTTTTTTAAATAAATGCCATACATGTGTTGTTTCACATACACAGGTACATTCTTATGTAATTAATTTCTTGATTGCACTACAGCTTGTTTTATATTACAGAAGTAAATTCTGATTTACGCTTTCATCGCCAGATCGCTCACACAGGACACAACGGTCGCGCGCCAGAATCGCTCGTCGCTCGCGTCGGTCGCACCCCGTCGCTCACGCAGGACAATGCCTAAGACGGGAACGTACTGCGATTTGCAAAATAATGATTCTGTCTGCGCGCGCTATTGCACATTGGCTTAAAATTGCAATGCATTGTGTGTGGAAAATACTCCCAATACGAGGGATAGGCGTATGAAGCACGCAATGCACTGTGTATTGAAAACAATCGCAATACGCGGGTAGGCGTGCGAAGCACGCAATGCACTGTATTAAAAATACTCCAAATACGGGGGTTGGCGTGTAAAGCACGCAATGCACTGTGTATTGAAAATGCTCCCAATACGGGGGTAGGCGTGCGAAGCACGCAATGTATTGTGTATTGAAAACACTCCCAATACGGGGGTTGGCGTGCGAAGCACGCAATGCATTGTGTATTGAAAATACTCCAAATACAGGGGTTGGCGTGCGAAGTACGCAATGCACTGTGTATTGAAAATACTCTCAATACGGGGGTTAGCGTGCGAAGCACGCAAGTCACTGTGTATTGAAAATACTCCCAATACGTGGATTGGCGTGCGAAGCATGCAATGCACTGTGCGTCGGCCGCTTCTCATGATGTTCAGTGTCAAGCTCACATGTGCGTCCTTAGCAGTGAACGTGTTAACGCGATGATAATACTCAAACGTTCAAGTTATAAAATACGCGATCCCAAGAAGGTTAAAATAGACCCGTTTTTTTCAGGAAAATCCTATTATCCGAATTTTTGATTATCCGAATGAGGTCCGGTCCCAATTGATTCGGATAACTGGAATTCTACTGTACAGTTCGAGCAAACTAGGAGTGAACTTGGCCTAATGGGCAAGTCATCCCTTCTACAGTCTACTTCTCCTTAAACCTGCCTTGGCGGTACAACCAATTCCACAAAAAAATAGGTCCACAAATAACATTTAACTGAGGAAATAGACAGCGCTCACATTCTTATAACTTTACGTACCAGTACTTGTTTACAACCTTTTTATAAAAAAGTATTTCACATTTTAGAGAAAACTATGACAAATATCTATAAATACTGTAAGTAAGGTTTTGTTTCATACAAAATTATAAAATGTTATAACTGTGATACAAAATTTTACTAAGTTTTTTTATAAAATAAAAGTGATGACAACAAAAATGTTCAAAGCGAGAAATTTTTGTATTTTTAGGCAAAAAGAAAACTTTTTGCGAGAAAGTTGTTGATAATTAGTGGAATTTACTTTTTTATTTGAAACAATTTTCTGTACGACCTTTTGTTTAGTCAGGAGGAAGGTAATTCCTGTAATGAATACATTTTGTGCTTGTTTGACATTGATTTGGTGCGATCCTGGCTGTTCCGTAGATCCAATGAAACCATAATACTATCTTGTTTTAATCATACTGTATTATTTAAAGTTTAGTTAGGTTTAAGTTAGTTTTAGGTTTTGTATTCTTTTAACATTGTATTGTTAGTCGCCAGGTTGATGAAAGTTAGTTAATACACATACGAAATTTGTGTGGGAAAAGTAAATAGGATGATGTAACGGGAAGGGTATCTCAGGAAATACTTCCTGCCTTCCTGCTCTCTTTATTTGTCGATTCCAAGAACGCATTCTCCTCATAATTTTTAACACATGCGCAAAAGATTTGTCAACCCTTGGTTCACATATTTCCAGTATAAAAAACTAACAAAAAACTAAAATAAACTAACCCGAATTCGTAAAATGTTTCTGAATATTTTGATTTATTATAATGCATAGAATCCGATCTTGTATTATAGCACTATAAGGTTTTTTTGTGACACTTGTATATATTTATAAATAAAACAACTAATTTTTACACGTCCTGTTCACTAAGAAAAATGTGTTTATCGCTTTTATTTACCGTTACATTACAGAGACAAACTAGGGTGTACAGTGAAGAATAGAGGTCTATTTTTTTTATTGAGGTTGTACTGGTGACGTTGGACACAACAAATACAGCGTGGGGACTGGGCCTTACTTCCCCTCTCGGGGTGCATTGCCGGCGTGAGGAATCTGTACATAATTAACTCTGTTATACATGGTCGACTATTACGCACATTATACGCATCAATTTGTATGAAATTTATACTGTTATAACCGGAGAGAAGCAATGCCAAACAAGCTATTTCGTATGAAGTGACGTAAAATACATACGTCTTAAATTCATCGTTTATTTTATGTTTTTTGCTCGTTAGAGTTTTTTTTAACATAATTAGCACTGTAATATTTTCCCTGTTGTTTTTTAGCTCAATTTTATATACTAAGCGTTAATCAAGCCCATCATAATTGAATTTTTGTCAGAACTTCGTTTCACAAATAATATTAAAATACTTTCAAAATTAATTAGAAGACTAGTAATTCTTAATAAGTTTGTATTCTCGACTTTGTGACAGATGAACAGATATTTATTTCGCTTTGATTTCATAAAATCATATTTTCCGCATACACTGTACAAATATTATCTTCAATTAAATATGTAGTCGCGACTTAATTTAAGCCTGAAGAGACTTAAACAAAGTACGGAATTGTATAGAAATTTTGTTTATCAAATTATTGATAATTTCAGGCTATATGAGTTAGATCTACTATTGTATATCAATACTAATATTATAAAAATGTTTGCGCGTTTGTACCTATGTGTTACCTCAGAAATAACTGAACCAATATGAAATCGTTTCACTGGTGGATAATTTATACATTCCTAAGAAACATTGTTTTTTTAAAAGATTTAACTTAAACATGTATAAATAAAACATTATGATCTCCAAAATGTGATGTTATAAATGGATTGTACACAGGGTATAAATATAATCGAGCTTGACTCGTGAGAAGTATTATTTCTAAAAGTAAAAATAAAAATACAGAACACGATTCTCTCAAAAATACGTTCATTTGTCAAACGCGTTTCAACGACAAAGTCGTCATCTTCTGTGACACATGAGCTACAACTAAACTATAACTGAGTATAAATTATTAAGTGCACAGTTGGTGTGAGAAGGTTTCCTATGTGCCAGGGCCACAATTCAATATCATATAAAATGTTACCTAGTAAATTAACCAAATATATAACATTTGCTGAGACAACATTGATTGTACCTAAAACATTAATTAATTTAAGGAACCTTTAGAAATGTTAGCCGATTGTACAACATTAAAAATGCAACTTATTATCGCCTAGAAAAAAATGTAGGATAGCTAACTTTTAGCTAAGAATAAAGTAGTTACTGAAACTACTTTGCCAAATATACACTGCTTAAAGTACTCTACAACTTATTAAATCATGGGCGGGTTTTCATTCTGTTGTGTTTAATCCTACTAATATTATAAATGTGAAAGTTTGTATGTTTGTTTGTTTGTTTGTTTGTTTGTTTGTTTGTTTGTTTGTTTGTTTG